>JAQQZY010000024.1:28051146-28064645 GCA_030068375.1 Ostorhinchus rueppellii | reverse complement strand
AAGAAATTGTAGAGCAGTGTAATCTAACAAAATAATGCATTAGTGTTACTTTTTAGGGCAAAGGTGGCAGATGGGTTGTTGGTGATGAATGGGATGTTATTTTAAATGACTGAATTTAACTTGTTTCTAATTTGTTTCTTTTGTTATGGCTTTTGTACTTGACAAGTGTTTTTGTTTTGTCTTGATAATTTTTAAAATGTATTTTATTGTATTTTTTCCCTTAAATTTACAAAATGCTTTGTCTATCTGCTTTGCCACTGACTCTTTGTATTCATGAAATGTTTTGGTTGTTTCCATTTTCTCTGCAAAAAAATAATTAATTAAAATTTACCTACTACTACTACTACTACTACTAATAATAATAATAATAATAATAATAACTTTATTTATGAAGAACCTTTTAAAACTAGATTTACAAAGTGCTTTACATACATAGTAAAAAAAAAGGGCACAACAGCAGGATGCAAGATGTAAACAAAGATACTAAAACAGGGGCAACACAATAAAAGAGATATGTAAAACATCATGTGTTAATAAATAGCTAAAACAGGATAAAATTAAATATTCAACATTCAGAGGTGACATCACATAAAACCAAGTCGATAAAAATGTGTTTTAAAAAGTGATTTAAAAGATGTCACTGGTTCCGCAAGCCTGAGCTCCTTGTCCAAAGACCCAGTAAAGACCCAGACAGCCACTGATGACCGAAATAATAGAACTATGTAAAATGTGTAATACCTGCTGATCCACTAATCCTATCAATACATGTAAATAATTGGTGTAAAATAGAGTTTGTCATCTTTTCATGGTCATCAGATATGACCCATTTGGATGTTCAGAGGCTCCATAGTTCCCATGGAAACAATGTCATCTTTTCCTGCATTGATTCACCAGTAAAACCCATGGAGTTGGATCAGTGACAGTGGATAAACACACTGGGTTTATATTCAGTTAATGATAGAGTTTGTTGAAAAAATTACCTTTCTTCAGTGTTGTCTGTTTCTGCTTTAAGGACTTCTGAATTTCCTTTGAGCTTTTATGAACATATACATAATTAGTTGATTAAATATTTGAAAATACATGATTTTCACTGAAAGAACGCAACTTACGGAGGATGAAATTATAATAAATGGTGATAAATCGCTTAAGAAAGGTTAAATCAAGAAGATTCATTTGGAAACAGTCAAAACAGAAGCTCTGGGTCTTTATGGGTTAATTTAAAAGATTTTTATCATTTTACGCTGTTGAAATAAATGTTATTTTGTGAATAAAAACAAACTTAGATTTTGAAGCACAAAAAAGTTTAGACTGAGACAAAAGTTTACACAATATAAGTGATCATTTTTGGACAGATAGGGCATCTAACGTCTATAAATGACTCAGCATTTATATTTCTTTGTAAATTGCAAAGAATGTAACCATATACAGTTGTATAATAATGGGAGTCTCAGTGTGAAAAGGCAAGGGTGAAGCTCATTGAATTTGTGACCTTCAACCTTTTGGTAGCATTTTTTTTTTTTTAACCTTTATTTAACCGGGAAAAATTCCATTGAGGTTAAGAACCTCTTTTACAATGGAGTCTTGGCCAAGATAGGCAGCAGCAAATACAACACACAGTTATAAGATTCCACAGTTAAACACATAAAACAGACACATTTCACTATAAATAGAAAAAAAAACTAACATTTACAGGCAGATTAAAAGCATTGTATGACCAACTGTGCTACTGTAATGAATGTAGTCACACTTAACCCTTTAACTCTTAAGCCTAAAATGGTCTCCCTGGACTTTAGTTTCTAAAAGGTTAGAAAATATGCTGTGACTGAATCCCTTTACCCATTTTCATTGAGCACATTTTTCCAGATCTTCCAAAAATCTGCCAATAATTTACAATTTAACTCATGTTATAATTCTACTAAAATGGCTTATTCTCCAGCTTCTAATACAGGCATGAGTAAAATTACCTTAACAACCCAATAAAACCTCTAAAGTGCAATGTCTCAGGTTTCTGAAGCCTTTCTAATTTTTCTGTTTGCACAAACTGCAAATGAGTTACAGCCATCCAAACATATGTGCAGGGTGCGTCAGTGATGATACGTCAGGTTTTAAAGAGATAAGAAAGCCACTGTCAGTTAACACAGTTTGCAACAGCGTGCAGAGACACACTTGAAATTGCAATATATAATAAAGTCCTACTGTATCCGTTCTGTGCAGAAATGGTACTGATCTCTCAGAGTAGGAGCTAATGTCAGAAGGGCTGTGGAAACATGATTTGGTGGATTTTCAGGATAAGATAAGAGATGTTGCGTTCAACTTTGTACCAAAGATTAAAAAGTCGATCCATGATGTTAACCCCTTGAATTTATTTCATATTATTAGGGGGAAAAAAATCACTTGTGTTTTTGCTTTCAAGTTGATAGTAAAGATTGCATTTGGGATCAGAAGGGGTTTGATGCGAATTCGCGACAATTGGCATCAAAGGGTTAATGGCAAAAAGTGCCAAAGCCTCATCTGTGATGGTCTGGGGTGACTCGGTGCCCATTTGGCCGAAGACAGTGAAAGAAGACACTGGATTCAGACAGACGTGCTGCCATCAAGTCGACAGTAACTTCCTGTTTCTGGCATGCAGACGCTTTCTCTGTTCCTGCTTTTCTTTGGTTTTTTTAATCCTGATAGTTCCATTTTTGGACAAACTTTTTATTCATTCTTTTCAGCGGTTTTAAGCCGACCTGGATCTGTTCAGTGGTGGTTTCACACACTGTTAAACTGAGTGCTGGTGCTTGACCGTCCAACATGTCCACGTGTGTCTCCTACTGGACACATATGGACGTCATGTAGAGGAGAATCAGACCACAGCCACCATGGACTGTTGAGCAGCTCAAGTCATGTGAAAAGAAAGAATGGACAACATTCCAAACCAAACTCAAAACCCATGTATTCAAACTGACATACTCACTTTGACTGAACACCGTACGCTACATTTGTTTTTAGGTTGATGTTTCGTTTTTAACCACATTTGTTGCTGTTATGTTATTGTTATTTTTCTTATTGTCTGTGAGGTGGCCTTGGGTGACTTGAAAGGTGCTACCAAATAAAATGTATTATTTATTATTAAAAAATACACTCACAATAACCAGTGTGTTCAGTTCACAAACAATAAAAATGCTGTCTGTCCCAACTTTTTTGGAGTTTGTTGTTGACATCAAATACTCTTAAGTGACTAAATGAAAATTCAGACAGTAAATTCTATAGAGTTTTTTCAGATAAATAGAAGATAAATAATCAGATTAACAAATATGCTTATTTATTTGTTTGTTATATAATAGAAAATGTCTAAACTTTTCTGGAAAATGGCAGAACACATCAGTACCTTCATCTTTAAGTTCATGTAATGGTTTTTCTATGTGCAATAATCTGACAAATGTATAATTTATTATATGAATATATTGGGGTTTGTTTTGTTTGTTTGTTTGTTTTGTTTTGTTTTTGCCTTACAGTGATGTTAAAGAGTTTCAAAGCTGCTAGAACATAACCAAAAATGATCACAAACAATGTTTTTTTTTTATAAGTAAATGTAATGCCTTTACAACATGTCCCAATCACTATTAATAGATTCAGGATTTCTTGGCCTCAAAAAGGTAATTTCAAACAAATAAAAAGACTTCTTTCTGTGCAAAGAATCCAATTATTCTAAAAAGAAAATTTAAATTTGTCATGTATTATTTTTAATTAGAAAAATCATGAAAATGTGTGTTTCTTAATCAGACTTAATACTGAGCTGGAACCATCTAATAACACAACACAACATGTTTTATTTAATATCCCAGCAGAAGAAGAAGAAGCACAAGTGCATTTTGACATTTCTTTCTAGTTCTAAGGCCCATCAGCCCTTCACTGGCTGGAATTTTATCGTAGGTTTAAGAAGTCTTGCCAAGAAGAATGTGCTTACGTCAATGGCAGATTTTCTTTTGGCTTCTTCAGAGCTGTATGAGCACGGGAGCTGTCGGAGCTGCAAGTGTAGCAGTGGTAAAAGTAAAAATATACTGCAAATGATTTGGTTCATACCAAGATACAAAACATCAGATTTAGAAGTGTAAGATAATTGATCTTGTTTAATAGTTAATTTCTTATTTTGTGTTCATACATCTGTAGACATGCTTATTTGTAGATTTAACAATCTGAATTCAAGAAATCTTGTCAAGTGAAATTTCTTCCTGCATGGACAGATATTTTGAGAACCTTTTTCCTCAGATTTAGTGTTTTTAACTTGTGTTTAGACACCCCCTTTTTCTTTTTTTTTTTTTTTTTTGCTGTGTATGCAATTATAATTAGCAATAAGAATGTATTCAACCCTTATGTGCATGAATTATGAGAACCTTAATCGAGACTTTTTTTTTTCCATGACTGTTTTTTTTCCTTTTTGGGAAGGGAAAAAAAACAATGTGATTGATTTTTTTTAAGGACCTATTTACAGTTACAAAACCATGTGTTTAATATTACAAGCAAAGAAACATGTATTTACTGATGTATGGTGTGAAAAGTATGAAATAAAATTATTTTGAATGTGGCTAATCTGATGTGTTCTCACATTTTAACATACCTGCATGGAGATAATGTGCAAAAAACAAAAAAAAAAAGTTTTCTCTTTTTTTTTTTCAGTCAAGCGTGTCACTGCAGCACAAGGTTTATCTAGAACCTCAAAGTTACAAAAAAAAAAAAAAAATCCTGAGTTGGCAAGACAACCCAGCTACAGACAAGACAGAATCCATACCGGAAGTCTTTGCCGAAGTTTTTTTTTTATTTTTTTTTTTTTTTTTTTAATTCCTCAAGAAAACGAGCAAAATTTGTTGTTTTATTTCTCAACACAGGAGCAGCTGTCAAAACACTGTGACTTCATTTCCCATGATGCCTAGCTGGGCCTCTGCTAAACAGATTTTTTTAAATAATAAACTTTATTTACAATCAAAAGGTACAAACATCTGTAGAAAACTTAATGAACAATAAACAATCCAGGGGTTCAATTTCAGCGTTCATTCTGTTACACAAAATTAAATTCTTTCAGAGTCTGAAAAAACCCCCATCAAAGTTACACTAATGACATGAATTACAGTATTTAGAATGATGCATGAGCCTCCACTGTGTTGACTGATATGGAACTAAAACAATAAAAGCCATAAATATACAAGAGAACACCTCTGAACAGCTGTCCACTGGAGTGACCACTATGCATGAAAGGGTTAAAACCTTGATTTCTGTGCATGGGCTCAAATAAAATAGACAGAGGTATTACAGAAGGATATGGGCTGTGTTACACATATGGTTTCTGACAGCAGTTTCATTTGCTGTTATGACATGAAGTGAAAAAGCAGACGCAAACCTTAGCGATCATCCACACTGACACACAGGTGCATTCACTGGAGATTATCCTCTGATACGAGTTTGTGTGGGCGGCCGCCAGAGTCCATCTGTGAGTCAGTCAGTCATCAGCTGGCCTGACAGACTGATTACACCCTGACACACACACACAGACACACACTGGTATGACATTCTTCAACACATCTTGACCCTGTTGTCACTGTCATAACCCTGTCATGTTAACACAGAGACAGAAGTGAAGGCAGATGACGTGTAGGGAGTGGATAGAAATACTGAAAAAACCTCACACTGAAAACACACAATGCTGAGTAAGAGTGCTGACTGTGTTCATTTGTGCTTTTAAGTTATTGAGACATTTTGACACCGGTGCGTTGTGACTTACAGGCTGATGTAGCAGATGACTTTCTGCTCTTTAAATAAGATTACAAAGGTTACACCATCTATCTGACAGGACAGCAGTGAAACGCATACTTCATTCTCTCATTTCTTCAGCGGATGCCAGGAAACCTATAGAATTGATTATAAGTGGGTTCCCATTGAAAGATCACTTTAAGTCATGGCACCTGATTACATTACAGTAATGACTTCCTCAAAGTTCATTTCCTTTACAGTATAAATATAAACCGTAACCCATAAAGACCCAAACAAACACTGTCCACCTAAAGCACTGAGCCATTAATCCTATTAATTCATGTAAATAATTGGTGTAAAATAGAGTTTGTCATCTTTTCATGGTCATCAGATGTGACCCGTTTGGACATTCAGAGGCTCTGTAGTTTATTTATTTATTTATTTTATTTTAATAGTTTATTTGATAGGGACCATGCATATTCATGAACATTGTTGTATATAAAAAAAATAAATAAACCCATGTAAATATGCCAGAATTAGTAAAAATAACTACTTTTCATCTGCAGTCCCTAGACAGGTAACATGAACACAAAAAAACAAACAAAAAAAAAAACAACCAACATTAAAACACCATTCATTCACCATGGACTTAAAGAACTACAACTTAAAGAGAGAGAAAAAAGGCATATAATGTAGACATAGATATCGTTAAAAACAAGCAAACAAACAAACACAACAAAAAAAAATAAAAATAAACAGATGGACAGATGATCGCAGGGTCATTAGCCTATACATTCACCTCTATACTAGTTACCATGGAAACACTGTCATCTTCTACAACATTGATTTACCAGGACAACCCACAGACTTTGATGAATGGCAGTACAGGGAAACATTTGTTTTCTGTTTAGTTAATGATGAATTTTCTGAAAAAGTCAAGTTTTTTTCAGTTTTTTTTTTTTTTCAGTTTTTGATGCAATAACCCTCAACATTAATCTGAGATTTATGAGCATCTACATGATCAGTGAATTAAATATAGGAAAATACTAGCCTAGAAATCTAGACCATACAGCGGCAGAAAATATTCTTGCTCAGTTTGTGGTCTAGCATCGCACGGTGGGAGCCCATCATTGATCCAATGCAAAGTATGTCGGACCAATCAAAACGCTCTGTCTGTGTAGTGAGTCGTTGGGGCGGGCTTCGCACAATGACGACAGGGCTGTGTGAGGGCGAGGTAGCAGAACAACCATAGAGAGCAACGAAGACGGATGTGGCTAACGAACCAGGCTCATCTGAATTGGCTTTTGTCCTCAATTTTAAGAGTTTTAAGAGTTAGACTTGGGCTTTTCTTTGAAAGTTGAGCAGAAAGAAGCACTCAAGTCATTCATTCTAAAGAAGGATGGATTTGCTGTTTTGCCGACCGGCTACGGTAAAAGTCTAATATACCAGCTGGCTCTGCTTGTAGCTAAAAGGATGGGGCTTCTGATTGGTCATAGAACTGGCCTATTGCGTGCAGGAACAGTTTGAACGACGACGGTTGAATCCACCCACAGCCTTCAGCTGTGTCAATGGTCTGATTCCAGACTATACAGTTGATTGGAAAATATGGGTTTTAGACCAGTTCTCTAAATACTGAGGTTCTGGGATAAAGGTCATGAATGAAATCTTTGTGACATGTCATATATGTTTATACTTAGAGAAGACCATCTATCCTCTGACTCCAGTCAGTCTGGAGTCAGTCCTTCAGTAAACGAGCCATAGCGTAGGAGGGACACAGGAAGTACAATAGAGCACAGGAAGTACAATACCAGTTAGGTACATGTACCAATGAGCTTGAACCTTATTACTATGTTTTTATATGCAAACCAATGTGCTTGGAACACCTTAGTATGTTTGACATGAGGAACAATGGGGGTCTATCCATGTTCTATATTATAGTTTAGACTTCCCAATGTTAGTCAGTAAGCTGCTGTATGTACTTGACTCCTTGTACAAGTAAATTCATATTGGTTCCTGAACCCAGTGACTCCACCTCTTCTTTTCAGAAAATTCTTCTAACAACAGTTCATGTATAGTTTGGCCTGCCAGGCTAGGAAAATACTTGATTTTCACTGGAAAAATACAAATTACAGAGGATTACTTTCTAATAAATGGTGACAAATCACTTCGGAAATGTTAAGTATAGAGAAAATCATTTGGGAACTGCCACAAAAGTACCACTGGGTCTTTAAAAGTTCATTCATTCATTCATTTTCTACAGTATACCTGCTTTATCTTCAGTAGCGTCACGGGGGTCGCATGGAGCCTATCCCAGCTACATAAGGGTGAAGGTGGGGTACACCCTGGACAAGTCACCAGTTCATCACAGGGCTGACATATAGAGACAAACAATCACTCTCACATTCACACCTATGGGCAATTTAGATTTCTTTAAAGGTTTATCATATAATATTGTAAGATTTGTTACTCATTCCATCGTAAAGCAAGTGTGTTGTAAATGCAGATTTATCACTTTTGTGTATTTCTCTCCACAAAAAAAGTGAAAATCAAAATTCTAGATGTGGTTGTATTTCCAGTCTGAGGAAAATAGTGAAACAGGTCCTGCATCCCAGCTTACAGACAGGCTTGTTGTCTGTAATTAGGTCAGTAGAGCTTTTCGCTGGCAAACTTATGAATTATTGATCAGCTACTGTCTGCCAATTTGGCAACTCTCCTTTCACTGGAGTTCATTCATTCTCAGTGGAGACACTCTGTATAATGAGGGGGCTCGTAATATGATTATAAAGACCAAACATACTCTTGAATATAAATTAGGTGCTTTAAATGTGCCGTGTTGTGTTCAGAGTCACATTCTTTACATTGCTGAGCAGAGCTGTGCAATCAGCTTTAGGGGACGATACTGAGACACAGCGGCGGTGAAACATAAATGTGAGTCGAGTCAGCAGATATGTTACCATGCTGGTGTTCAAGTCTATGTCTTGTGGATTAGTGTGGTGTTTGTCCAGCCGCAGCAGAAAGAAAGAAAGAGTCCTCACATAATTTAACAAAGCAGAAAGGTAAAGGTTAATATATTTCAGCTACAAACACATTATTTGATCTTAAGTGAAGCAGTGAAGAGCTTTTTATTTCTGTAACGACCATCAGTGTCATGAACTGGACCAGGCCAGGATTCATCTAGCTCAGGGGTGTCAAACTCATGTTAGTTCAGGGGCCACATTCAGCTACATTTGATCTGAAGTGGGCCGAACCAGTAGAGTAATAACATAATAATATACAGTATAAATAATGTCAACTTCAAACTTTTCTCTTTGTTTTAGAGTGAAAAAAGTCTAATTATATTATGAAAAGGTTTACGTCTACAAACTATCCTTTCAGACAATGTAAATAATATGAACAAAATGAACAAACACATTTAATTTTAATAATATTATGTCTCACTTTATCATTTACACATGTACGTTATAACTTACAGATCACAGTGGATCTACAGATACACAAAACATTTTTGGTAACAGACAGAATCTTGTTAAAATTGTACCTACTTCTCTTAAGACTTTTTAGGTTGTTCATATTTGTTCAGGTTATTCACGTTTTCTTTGTTTTAGTGTAAATACATGAAAATATTTGCATTTATAAAGACAAATATTGGAGTTGTCATTATTTATATGTTATTATGATTGTATTTTACTAGTCCAGCCCACTGGGGATTGAATTGGTCTTAATGTGGAACCCGAACTAAAAGGATTGTTATTATCTTGGTAGAATTTTTGCATTTCACAAATTCATCCTAAGGACCGGACTAGACCCTTTGGCGGGCTGGATTTGGCCCCTGGGCCGCATGTTTGACACCTGTGATCTAGCTCATCTGACTTGTGAAGAATGGGTCAGTGAGTGTGAGATGTCATTTTCATCCAGACCTGAGCACCATTAGGAATCACAAAACACTTTACACATGAGTTCAACTTCTCACACTATCAGTACCAGATACCACAACTAACTGACTAAAGAACTGAAAGTGGCTACATATCTGACTTCAGTAATGCCCATAATATTAACATAGTTTTGTTTAATTTTTCTAACCCAAAAGTATGTACATGTTTAATAGCTGCTGATCCATTTCTATCATTGCATGTAAATAATTGGTGTAAAAGGTAGTTTGTCATCTTTTCAAGGTCATCAGATACATTATGACCCATTAGGATGTTCAGAGGCTCTGTAGTTACCATGGAAACACCATCATCTTCAATAACATTGATTCACCAGTAAAACCCATGAAGTTGCATCAATGAAAATGAATGAACACACCTGTATTTTGTTCAGTTAATGATACATTTTGCTGAAAAAGTGGCTTTTTCCTCAATTTTCTCTCTTTCTGATATGATAATCCTCAACTTTAATCTGAGTTTTTATGAACATCTACAGGATCAGTGAATTAAATAAGGGAAAATACTTGATTTTCACTGAAAAACACAAAATACAGAGGGTAATATTATGACCAATTGTGATAAATCACTTAAAGAAAGGTTCAATAGAGAGGAAAAATCCTTTGGGAACTGCTACAAAAGTAACACTTTTTATGATTTAATATATAAAATCTTGAATCTGTCAGATCTGATCCCAAGTCACTACAGGTGTGCCCCAGGGTTCTGTCCTGGGGCCCCTTCCATTCATACTCTATCTCCTGCTCCTTGGCTATATTTTCCATGAATTCTGGTTCACATCAAACTTCTTGAAATTAAACAGTAACAAAAGAGAAATTCACCCCATTGGAACCAAATCAGGATTGATCCAGACCAGAACACTATTAGAAATATTTGGAAAGTATTGGAGAACACTTAACACTTGGGTCCAACTTCTTCCATTATCAGTACCAGATTTTGCAGAAAAATGTGTGCAAGTCTGGATGGAAATAAACAGATTGACTTTTTTTTTTTGTGGCATTACACAAACACCACAGTGAATGTATCCTGTGATCACAGATAAAGGTGGTCCAGTGGCCATGCAGTGAACGGTAGAGTTAATAGCTCCACCATGGATCTAGAGTCATATTTGCAGACTGGAGTACAGGTTTCATGACACCACGTTTAGTCTGAACACTGGGAGTAAAAGGATTTATTTCAAGCAGGATGTGGGTTGGGGATCAGGGACAGGCCAGTTCATTTGTCTGTGCTTCTGTTAAATTTCAACTCATCAGGAAGTAGAAAGATTGTCATAAATAGTTAAAGGTACAAAGGATGAAACAGCTTAACAGTTGGGAATTAAAGTAATACAATAAATATGATTAGCAGATGTTATATAAGATAAGGCTGGGATTATGATACTAAACATGCACCCCTCACTGGAATGATGAGATGTTTGGCAACTCTGTGTAAACTCAGTGAAAATGTTACTAAAGGGCTGTTGATAGAAGCAGACTCTCCAAATGGTGACATTTTTTTTTCCCAGTAAACCTTTGGTCTGAGTGGATTGGAATCAGATCCCAGACCAGGCAGATAGTGCCAATATTTGACAGTCATTCAATCATTACAAGTGCTTTTTTAATCATCCTTAAACCAGAATGATAAATCTTTTAATGTTCTGGGACCATGAAGAGATGAAGCCTGGAGTCTGATGCGGCTTGGCGGAGTCTGCAGTGGTATTGTATAACAGGTCATTTTGTGAAGTTCGCTCCTCCAAAATGCTGGTGTGTTGTGTTTGTGTTCATGAGTTCATGACGTCTAGACACACATCCTGGTGGGTTGGCTCACTACCCAGCCAGTCAGGTTTCTGTTGAATCTCAGGCCAGAGCAAACTCCAACGAGAATATAAAACTGTAACAACACTGCAGCAACAACATAATGTAACAGGTTATTTTATTAAATTTACCAGATGTGCCTCTGCGGTGACTGTGGTTTTAACGGAATTATTTTAATGAATGAAACCTTTTATGTGCCATTTAGGGAAAACTGACTTTATATGAGAATTGGAAGAACCTCCTTTATATAACAGCTATAATTCAGAAATACTCATTCCAGCTAACAGTTCTGAATATGTCATGTTATTAAGAAGTATTCACCTTATCCTGCCCCACCCCTTTTAACTCCTTTTTTCTTCTGCTTTGTGTTGGAACTTCCAGTTTAACCAGGGTGAACACTATTTTAAAGCATTTACTCCTAAACTACATTGTTTTAAAATCTTTTAAACCGTGCGTTAACAAGCAGTCAGTAACAGAATGTTAGCTGCTAGCAGCTAATGTAGCTAGCAACTGCAACATCATGTTTGACAACATCTTTGACTGTTTGTTGTGGACATGGCCATAAACCGTGTGAAAATCCAAGTTTATGGAAAAGTAACAGGACAGCAGCTTCAGCAAACTGGCATTAGGGCAAAGTAAACTTTATGTGAATTTACCTGATCACCTCACAAGCTGTCGGTGCGGACATCGCTCCAGAGCTTCATAGCCAAACCATTTGTCAGGATATGGGTGCTGGATTGTAGGTTTCCCATCCACGAAGTGAAACGAACAGACATGTGACTTTTTCTGTGTTTTTTAAGTTAAGCGCCCTCAGCTAAAGACACCGGTCTTCTTCACTGTGAGGAAGCGGATAAAGATTGAAGTCCGGCCCACAACATTCCCGTGAGTAAAACACTCTTGTTGAAGAGGCAACCATGGACTGCACAAATAATACTGGTCATTTTACCTCACTTCTTTTGACCCTTCATATATATGCTCGGCAATGACTCCGCTGCACCAGGTCTTGCACAAAATAAACAAGATGGCGCCGCCCCAGTAACCACAGAGAATAGGGTGAATAAAATTAATAAAGTATGAAAACTAAAGTCAAATGTAGAATGGTTCCTCTCAAAGTGTTATCAGAATATCATTTTGTCTTTGTTGCTAAAAAATATACATTTGCACATTTTATGTTCAGTTAATGATAGATGTTACTGAAAAAGTCACTGTTTCTTCAGTTTTTTCATGTTTTTTTTTTTTTTATACAATACCCCTCAATCTGATCCTTGATCTGAGCTTTTATGAAAATTTACATGATCAGTAAATTAAATATTGGATTTTCACAGAAAACATTCTAAATATAGAGGAATATTTTAAAATAAATGGTGATAAATCACTTAGGAAATGTTAAATATATAGAGAAAATCCTTTGGGAACTGCTACAAAAGTAGTACTGGGTCTTTATGGGTTAATCTTTGCTTGCACAGTAACAATACACTCATATGTTGAGTTTTTGTAGGAAGGATAATGAGAGGAGCAGCAAAATGGATTTTAACAAAAGTGGCATTCAACAATATTCCACACTTTGTCCATCAACATGCTGCTATAAGTAGATCCTCAGTGATCTAAACAACCACCTGCAACCAAAAGCATCAACTGATCCAAAATGTTCTATGATCTTTAAATGTTTTACTTCTGAACCATCATTCCTATCAATACATTAAAATAATCTAGGTAAAATTCAGTTTTTTTGTATTAGATGTGTCTTATTCATTCGGGTAAATGTGAAAACACCATCATCTTCTGCAACTTCACAAGTAAATCCCTTGTAGTTTAACAAATGCCAGCGACTGTGGGCACATTTTTAAAGAGCATTAGAAGTGTGTTACGCTGAAAAAGTATCAGCTTTATTATATCATTACATCTATATTTCATTACATTTAAGAAAATACAAGATTTTCCAGAAAACAAAAAATGCAAAGTGGAGAGAATAATATCATTCATTCATTCTTTATCCTCACTAGGGTCACATGGAGCCTATCCCAGCTACTTAAGGGTG
>JAQQZY010000024.1:28003047-28015009 GCA_030068375.1 Ostorhinchus rueppellii | reverse complement strand
TTAGTTAAAAGTCAGGTTATAAGCTGCTGTTTCTACAAAATGGATAAGCGACAAGACTTTTGTCAGGCACTGTATATATATATATATATATATAATCTGGAATATAATTTCGTTGCTCTGAAACATGTGCAATGACAATAAAATTCTATTCTATTCTATTCTATTCTATTCTATTCTATATATATACACTGAAAAAAATAGGGATGGAGTGTGATGGGGAACAGTTGGTGGCATGGGAGGCGGTATGTGCCTGTGAGGTCCCGCCCAATTTAATTTTAACACAAAAATCTGTGCAACAAGGTAAAAAAGGACATAAAAATTACACACTACTGTTTTTTTTTAAAAAAATCTGTTTATTCTCTCATAGGTACAATTTGGGAATCTAATTATTTATCACCAATGGACACCATGGGTTACACGCGAAACCTAGAATGAGACTGCTGATTCATGAAAAACCCACATCTTTAATGTCCCAATTTTGGTGCTATTTTGGACCCAATATATTATTAAAAACTCATTAATTTTGGGATGGCTCAGAGCAAGACTATACTTTTTTTTTTTTTTTTTGCATTTGTCTGCGGTCATCATTAGGTATATTCTGGAGGGAAAAACGTCTAAATTTACGTTTTATTATTGGGTCTAAAAAGCTGGAAAAGTGTCAGATACCAAAATAAACCCAGTTTCATCGAAGCCCCCAAATCTAAAGGTACAGAAATTTAACTTGTAAATAGTATTATTTCTAGCCCTGCGATGAACTGGCGACTTGTCCAGGGTGTACCCCGCCTTCGCCCTAAGCAGCTGGGATAGGCTCCATGCGACCCCCGTGACCCTAATGAGGATTAAGCGGGTATAGAAGATGAGTGAATGAATGAATAGTATTATTTCTGTAATGGCCTTTATGTAATGTACTGCTAAGCTAAATACCCGACATACGTATATTAGCAGGTATTCATTTTATTATGGAGGTTCTGCAATTTGGAAACTCGTAAGTGAAAAAGCCTGCAGATGCACTTAAGGCCTCAACAAAACCCAGAGTCTTGAATGCAACCTAAAGGTCGACTAATGGCTTTAGCACCATCACAATAGAACCATCATATCTCAAATGTCATGCAACATGTGGCGTGTAAGGACGCTTTCCTTTAAACCCTGGTGACCTGGATGTTATCTTGAAGTCAACGGGTAGGCTGCCCTTCAAGGAGCACATCAATGAGTAAATATGTGCGTTCCCTGGCAAAAAAATAAAGGGGGAAAAAAAAATCATAATCCCTTAGTTTGATGTTGAAGAGGCCTGATTACTTTTGTTGCTCTGTGGGTTCATTGTATGAGTGGGGGCTGTGAGTCTTCCCCCTAGAGACACAAGAGGGACATCAGAAAGCACAGCGCCTGTCATCTCGCATCCGTCCTTTCCATCCCCTTCCCCTGTCATCGACGATTGGATCAGGGATAATGACTCTCACAGGGACCCTTTACAAGAGGGTGGTCATTACGCAGATATGGAGGAAGAGCTACAAATACAGCCATCCATGTGGTGGTTAACAATACGGTACAGTTCAGCAGCTGAAAGCAAGCGCCACTCACTGCATCATTTCCTTGCTCTTTCTTCTTTACCATCACAATTACAAAGAAGAAACTGGAAAGGAGATTTGAAGGAAAAAATAACAACATCACTCATTCATCCTTCACAGATACACATAGCTCGTTAAATTCCTACACCACCCCTTTTATGGCATTTGTGTTCATAAATCAGTACGGGGGCTGTGAATAGCCTCTCTTCTCTTATTTATTAGTTACCCAGCTACTTGAATGCTTCCATCTGGATTCGAAGGTCAAGACATAATGAAAAAAAAGTGTCAACATATGCACAAAAAAACTACAACCCATGATGTTCTGAGTCATTCTTTTCTGCAGATCATATTGCGATGCAGTCGTATCTGCAGGAGAGGAAGCCTTTATAAAACCAAGGCTTAAGACAGACCATTTCACCTCAACACTGTGAACAGAACAAACATCATTATTGGCCAGACTGCCAAGAACCTCCTGATAGTGGTGGAAAACAACCTTAAACTAAGTAAACTAAAGAGAAAATAGCTTAGTGGTTTGAGACTCAAGACAGAGAGTTTTCAGGTTTAAGGAGATGCCCTCAGTAGGAAGTATCTGGGCTTCAAAGTGGATTCAATTATATTATATTGAATTAATTTTCTTGAAAATGTCAGAAAATGCTAGAATATGCAGGGGCATTTTAGTGGGGGGAAAGTGGGACAGTATACCCAGGGCCCCGATAGTGCGAGTGCGAGGGCCCCTATGCCTGGAGTGAAAAGTTTGCTTTTGTTTGCAGTTTTAATTGTTATGTAATTAGTGTTGCTAAAGCAAATTTGGCTAAATAAACAAGAGGCTCTCTGAGGTCCCGCTCAAACAAAGGTGTAAAATAGTTTAGTCTTATCCTTCCCACTCAGCTCCTATGGCAGGGGTGTTAAACTCATTTTAGTTCGGGCGCCATATTCGGCTAAATTTGCTCTAAAGTGGGCCGGACCAGTAAAATAATAACATAATTTTGGTGTTACTGAATGATAACACATAAAAGTTGTGATCTTGAATGTTGCTCGGAGTAAGGAATGCTGGGAAGGTAGTACAGACCAATGAGCATGAAGAGGGGGAGGTTCTTGAATGGATGTGGCAACCTGATCTGAGTACCCATCGGATGTGAGTCACGCAAGTGCAGTACACGTGGAAGTGAAACACGCATGCACAGATTTACAACGTTTTTCCGACTGTTTTAAGTATCTACCGGATGTGAGTTGCGCATGCACAAGAGGTTCAGCGGGGATTTCAAATTTATTAGTAGTTACGTTGATGCTCACCTTACTATCTCGGCGACTAATCAAACTATTTTCTCAAATACTTTGGTGAGAGGATATTCCTGACGTGCCGTACTTAAAATGTGTTCCAGCTGAAATGGTGCATGCAAGATGAATACTAATCTACTGCCATAAAACGGGGAGTATTGAAAACGTGTTCATAATCTCACACATTCATGCACATAGCAGTTCACAATGACTTCACTTCTAGTAAATTCATATCTTTTAAAAAAAAATAAATAAAAACTTTGCTTCTACATCTGGTTCCGGTTACGAATTTCTTACTTAACGCACACGCGACTCACATCAAGAACCTGTTGTCGTAAAATGTCTCATAAATCCGCGCATGTGTGTTTTACTTGAA
Source organism: Ostorhinchus rueppellii (assembly GCA_030068375.1). Lineage (NCBI taxonomy): Eukaryota > Metazoa > Chordata > Actinopteri > Kurtiformes > Apogonidae > Ostorhinchus > Ostorhinchus rueppellii. The sequence continues at coordinate 28,011,790 of JAQQZY010000024.1, read as the reverse complement.
CTTTACATGTACTGCGCTTGCATGACTCATATCCGACGGGTACTCAGATCGGGTTGCCACAACGGATCTTCATGTATCACTATAGGCGTGTTTCCACAATCGGAACTTCTGGGCCGTTTTGCAGGAACTTCATGGTATGCGCACGTCTCCACTGACTGGGCTGTTTTCAGGAACCAACAGAATACCTGCTCAAGGGTAGGTACTCGAGAACAGTCCAGTAGAGTCGCTGGGCGGTACCAGTGGCTAACTCGCGCAGATTGGTTGTCACGAATGGCATTAGTAGATCGTGACAAACAACCTCCAATTTTAAAAGAGTAGTGGAGGAATTTCCACAACACGACGATCTCTGATACCATTACTGTGTACGGCAACAGCACAAACACAACAAACATCCCAACTTCGTCCATGTCCAGTCTTGTTGTGATTTCCTCCTCTGCTGCTGCTCTGTTTTGGTGCTTTCTGTTGGTGACCTTACTATAGAATCGGACGCAATATGATGACGTCATTGTGAGGTTCTTAAGGGGCCCTTACTGTAAAGGAGACACGATGCCTGAGAGGACCAGGACAACTCACGGCCCGGTCAAAAGTACCTTCCCCCCAAAAAGTCCCGGGACCAGTGTAGTGGAAACACACATAATGTTCATTAAAGGAATCGACATGTTAGCTCACAGTTCGTCTCACGTGCATCTTTATAAAATATAATAGATGACAATAATGATATATAAATAATGTCAACTCCAAACTTTTCTCTATGTTTGAGAGAGGAAGAATTGTATTTATATTATGAAAATGTTTACATCTACAAACAATCCTTTCAAACAATGTGAATAACATTGGATATGAAACATTTGAACTATGAACATTTGAATACACCGAATACAAGGACCATGACATTGACCCTGAGAACAACTTCCTTATAAACACACAAAACCAGTGCGCATATTACACCGATGAACAATTTAGCAGTAAGTTTAAAAAGGATGGAGAAATCTCAATCATACATTTTAACAGTGGAAGTTTAAACTCAAACCTTCCAAAAATCAAACAATGTCTAAAACAGTTAAAGAAGGAATTTACAGTAATAGCAATATCTGAAACTTGGTTAAGCGAAGATCAAACAGCCTTGGTCGAGATAGAAGGAAACGAGCTGCATTATATGAATAGAAAACACAAAAAGGGCGGAGGAGTTGCTATATACATTAAAAAGACTTATAGAAGTAAAACAATGAAAAGCAGTAAGCAACATAATGGAATGTATCACTGTCAAAATAGAAATAGAAAAATCAAAAAAATATGCTGATTAGCAATGTATTGAAATATAATGGAAGCCATTTTCTTTGGACAACTTTAGCTTTTACTTTTGTTTGTTTATTTCAAGCACCAAGCAAATTCTGTAAACATGGCAGCTAAGGGGTAGGACGAGATACGTTTTTTTTTTAACTTCATCCTACACCCTTTCGAACAGGGAATGAATATTTGCATAGGCTATTATAGATTATTCTAGAATTGTCTTGTCAATTTCTGCCTTACTTTGAATAACTATGTGCTTTGTTCTGATTTTGTTTTGTTATGTTTTAACCTGTTTGAAATAAATAAATAACATGGGAAAAAAAAGTGTAATTTTAACGATATTATCAGAATCAGCTTTATTTGCCAAGTTTGTACACACAAACAAGGAATTTGACTCCGGTTTAACTTTGCTCACTCTGTAAAAAATAGAAGACTAAGTATAAAAATAAGGTAAAAAAAAAAAAATCCAACTAAATATAATAATAATAAAATATAAGTGTAAATATAAACATATCAAATGACAGTATTTACAGTGTAAAGTGTCAGTCTCAGTTTATACATTATAACTTACAGATCACAGTGAATCTATAAATACAAAAAAAAACATTAAATAACAGAACATTGTTAAAATTGTAAATACTTCTCTTAAGACATTTCAGGTTCTTCATATTTCTTCAGGTTATTCACATTTTTGCGAAATTATACTTTGTTTTAATGTAAATACATGAAAATATTTACATTTCCAAAGAGAAAAATTTGGAGTTTTCATTATGTATATGTTATTATGACAGTATTTCATTAGTCCTGCCCAGTTGAAATCGAATTGGTCTGAATGTGGAACCTGAACTAAAAGGATTGTTCATATCTGAGTTTAATTTTTGCATTTCACAAATTCATCCAAAGGGCCAAACTGGACCCTTTGGCGGGCCAGATTTGGCCCTCGGGCCGCATGTTTGACACCCGTGTCCCATGGCATATTTGGTACAAACTGATTTGTTGCAGTCTCAAGATTCATGTGACGACCTTTTGGCTAACTTTAAAAACGAGCCTGCGATAACCTTCCAATGACAGTAGTGATAATGCCATAAGATCCATCATTATTTTCAGAGGGTGAACCTTTAACGATCTAGAACTATTTTTGTGGTGACTTCCAAATGAATTTTTCCTCGATCCTTAACATTTCCTAAGAGATTTATTACTCATATCTGCATTTTGCATTTATCAGTGAATATAAGGAATTCATAAAAGCTCAGAGTAAACTCAAAGGTAATTATATCACAATGGGAAAAAAATGAAGAAAATGTGACTTTTCAGCAAAATATATCACTAACAGCACAAAAACAGGTGTCTACAACTACTACCGTTTGTCAAAGCTCAGAGTAAATTCAAAGGTAATTATATCAAAACAGGGAAAAAATGAGGAAAATGTGCCTTTTCGGCAAAATCTATCATTAACAGAGCATAAAAACAAGCACCTGTGTCTGAAAACCTGGACATATCGATGATACGACATGTCACAGCACGCCTACATGAACAAACATGTCCCTTAGACATCCAATCAACGTGACAGAATTGTGTTTTGCAGATTGTATGCTCTGATTATTTTAAACATCAAGTATTCTCATGAAAGGAAACAGCTTACCAGGTTCCTAAGGCTACGTTCACACAGCAGGCACAATTCGGATTTTTTGGAGAAATCAATTTTTTGTGTGTGTGTGTGTGTGTGCTCGTTCATATTACAAACTAGAAAAACACTCGAAGAGCGCAGACCTCTGCCAAGATAGTGTTTGTATTCTTTTTTTTTAAGGTAGTGTTTGTACTTTTTTTAAGGTAGTGTTAGTACTTTCCTCCACTAGATGGCGGTGAATGACCTCGCGCAGATCTGTGCTGCCATGCCCTATCTCACAATGATAAAGAAGCCTTTAAAAAGTTCCTGGATCCAGACGGTGATTCAAAACTCCTCCAAAATTGAATAATCTTTTCCTTGACCCAGAGCGGAAAATTTCATCAAAATCCATCCGTAAATTTTTGAGTTATGTTCCTAACAAACAAAGTCGGATGGATGGTAACAAACAAAGAAACGCACAGTAAAACATAACCTCCTTGGCGGAGGTAACAATAACAAGTAATTGATTTACATTCAAATATGTTACTGCAGATTAGGTTTATCAAGAACAGCAAAGTTACAGTAGCAGTATGAATGCATGAGTGTCCACTGAGTTGGCAGATATGGAACTAAAACAACAAAACCTAGAAATCTACAAGAGAACAGCCATAGAACAGCTGTCCACTGTAGTGACCAGTATGCATAAACACATGGTGTCCAGGTGAGTGGACACTTTTGGGTTAGGTTACCTCATTCACTGCCAATGACGTGTTTTGGCGTCAATCGGCTTTTATTTGGGGGGGGTTGCTGGGAAACAACCTGGCGCAACTTTGAGGAAGTATTTAGCATTCAGGCATTTTGGGTGAAACCACCCTGTGTTCTAAGGTCAATAACTTGAGAATCGAAAAAGCTGGAAACAAATTTTTTTTCCACATGAAAGAAGAGACTTTACACTTTATTTTGATGGGTGCCATGTTTATGTAGTCCTAGAACTGGATATTCTGAGAGTCTTGAAAATCAGTCAAAATGCTCTAAAACACCTGGCAGTATGGGGTTTTCTGTTCTGAAAATGCCTGGCAGTGAATGAGTTAATAAAATAAATAAATTAATAAATAAAATCAATTACATTTCTTTTTCCTTGCCAAAAGTGGAATAAAACCACCAAGGAAAAAAAAGAAATCTTGATTAAGGTTCTCATAATTCATGCATGAAAGGGTTAATTTAACAAGGACGAACATCAGCACTGGAACTGCAACATACACTATGAATAAGTATCAAATTTATTTAGTGCCTTTAGCTAATCTGCAATACATGTCCACTTGTGGCTTAAAAAAACCAAAAACATATGACTATAACGTAGGTAATACAAACTGGTCTTTTACTCATGCAGTGTGTACATGTATGTGAATCTAGTCAGTGGTGTGAACTGGGAGATCATAATTTCCAATCATGCATTTGCTTCAGACCTAACAGGTTTTATATTAATGTAGAGTGAACCTTCATCATATGAGGAATGGGTTAACATGATGACAGACAGTGCCACATTGGAACTAATATAATCAGATTAGAGAATCAAAGATTAATGTGTTGGTTTTTACTGCCATTGCAGTGTTTTTTTTATACATAATTTTAATGATTTGACTATATATTTACATAATGATATGTGTGTCATGGTATACATACAGAGCTAAGCTATGCTGAATAACAGGTACTTTTGGATCCTTTTTTTTTTTTTTTTTGCAGATTCACTTATTCATACAAACAAGGGGAGTGAATCTAAGATTGATTAGATTCGGGGGGGGTGTGTGTGTGTGTTGTTTTTTGTTTTTTTGTGGCGGGGGGGTTGTGCTTAAAAATAGATTTTATTTTGCATGTAAGAAGTGGCACTAAAGTTTGCACAGGTTAATACCCCTTTACTATATGAACAGTTGACAGGAGAGTATCGATGCTTTGTCTTAAGAGTACTGACCAGTTTTGCCCAAAGGGTTTTCTTGCTCCAGAAACATCTGATATGCCATTAATTTAACAAGTATGAGTAATCGAGGTAATTACTTGTCTTGATGTCCATCATCCGAGCTTTTCACCTCTTCTGACACTCTTTTTATGTGTTGCTGTTCTTAAATTACCTTCTTCTTTTTTTCTATCCTCTACTTTGCACACTTCGGGGTGAGACATTAGGAGAAATATTGCATCATATTTGAGTTTGTATTTCCTTGAGGCTCAGTTCAAATAAAAGTTTTACAGCATTAAGATGACAGTTAATGTAGGAGATTACTGAAAGTGTATTGTGTGCTGCACTTTCCTCATTTACTGCCGCGTTGTAGCTGGAATTATAATTTTTAATAGTTCTTTATTGATTATTTAATTTATTTACTTTTATCTCATCACTGAATATGAGAGGCTTTCATGAGACAGTTTGAGATTTGTCATTCTAACCTCACAAATTGTGTCTTCCTTTAACTAATAAATAACTGAAGAATTGCAGAATGTAGTTAAACCAAATACTTTACCCAGCTCTAGTGCTAGTAATCGTAGCTGTAGTTGAATAGGACAGAGTGTTTGTGCAGACAACAAACATATTGTAAGTCTATCTTTCTGTCTGTCTCTGCTGGTTCTGTAGCTAAGTTATGCTTCCTGGTGGAAGTGGAGAGGAGAGAGGTGTAGATGTTTATGCAGACATTTTCATTATTAAAGACTTGCCTGCAGCAAGAGGTATTGGATACAGAAAGGATAAATATGTATGGCTCACGTTGGATTCATAATTCATTCAGGGTGAAGGACACATTTGTTCACTCTCCCCATCACACCTCAACACACACACACACACACATATCTATCCACAGACACACATATCCGTGGCCTCTACTCATGCCCTCTCACTCTTGTTGAAGTGTGTTGCTTCAGCACTAACAGTGGTGTGTGTGTGTGTGTGTTCACTAGAATGCCGATGTTTTTGACAATCAGTCTGAATTTTTAATAACTGAAGTGAGGACATCTACTTCTGAGCACATTGAGCTCACTAATGGTCACCCTTGGACAAACCCTCAAATGCCTGTTTGAGGGTTAAAACTTGAATTTAGGGTTAGAGTAAAGTGTTTAAACATGCATTTTACATTTTACCAATCAGAGTCTTCACAGTGTAAGAGCATAAACGTGTGTTTATTTATTTCCTCTGTCAAGGAGGTTATGTTTTTGGCAGGGTTTGTGGGTTTATTTTTTTGTTTGTTAGTAACATAACTCAAAAAATTATGGACAGATTTTGATAAAATTTTCAGGATATGTCTGCTCTGGGTCAAGGAAGAGATGATTACATTTTGGAGGTGTTCATCCAGGAATTTTTTAAAGGATTCATTATCATTGCGAGATAGGGCATGGTGGCACAGAGCTGCATATGAGGTCATTCAGCGCCATCTAGTGGAGGAAAGTACAAACACTACCTTAAAACCAGAGCAGACATGTCCTGAAAATTTCATCAAATTCGTCCATAACTTTTTGAGTTATGTTGCAAACAAACAAACAAACAAACTAACAAACCCTGGCAAAAACATAACCTCCTTGACAGAGGTAAACAAAAAAAATAAAAGATGGAGTGTGATAGGAAACCATTTGTATCCCATATGAAATCTTGCACAAAGTAATCACAAATCACACACACATGCATGAACTTGTGCAGAAACTCATGTTTATGCACGCAGTATATGCACACAGTATATGCATACACACATTTAGTTGCAATCAGATGGAGACCGTCGACAGGCGGGCATGAGGCGATATAATTTAGATAAGATAAACATGCCTCATGGGGAAACATGTTGAGGATGGAAAAGCAGTAAATGTATTTGCCAGCATTTTTTTTATTTTTTTATCAACCTCAATCTGCTGATGGTGATGACGGAATGCCACAGGGCTCATCCATTTTCCTGAATAACTCTGTGTTCCTTTTTGGCGATTAAAGGTCCCAAAGGAATCATTAATGGACGTCCAACAATAGCGGAGAGAGCATAAAGGGGTTAAATCAAATGTGAGCAGCTTGGTTCATATTTATGTTAGCATTTTGATTAATTCAGTGACAGGTTAATTATTCATCTAATTAATGAACTGATAGCTCAGATTTTTTCAAATCATTTTTTGGTTTAATTAGCACCAAATTAATCTGTGCTAATTAACTGGTGTAATAACCAGCAGTCCCTCCAAACTTTCCTTCCATCCTTTTGGTTTCCATTCCGTTTTATTGCTCCTTGACTCATGGCGCTCTTGATAAATGAATTCATTATGGTGCTATAATTAATAATAGCATCATGCTGGGTTTTAAGTATCAGAGCAACTCTTTACCCAGAACCAGGTCTTTGCTTGAATTCTATGCGGTACTGTGTGATAGGAAAAGTTTTTGAAGGCTAAGTAGATTAGAAACAAGATAATGTGCAGAGGATTGTTCTAATTATGTTGTGTGTGTGTGTGTGTGTGTGTGTGTTTTTAGGATGTGCAGATTGAAAAGGAGAAGGCGGTTTACAACATCTCGGGTGGGTGCACAGCTCTAGTGGTCATCTATTTACTTGGGAAACTCTACGTTGGGAACGCCGGCGACAGCAGGTGAGACGTAAAAACACACGCACAAACATGCAACGAAACACACACAAAGTACTTGGATGTGTTAGTCTGTCGCTCACTGTTTCGTGCCCTGTAAGAATATGGAGCAAGAGTGTCGCAACTTAAATAAACACCGTCTGTTTTGTCTGTTCTCGTTCCTCAGAGCTATCATTATCCGGGCGGGGGAAGTCATCCCCATGTCAGCAGAGTTCACGCCAGAGTCAGAGAGACAGCGGCTGCAGTTCTTAGTAAGACAACCATGTTCTCAGCTCTTGTGTAGTGAACACAGCTGTCAGATATTAACAGAGCTGACCTCCCCTCCTGTAGAGACACCACCTATGCTTCGCTCTGTCCCTCATACACTGCCTGCTGTCTTTGCCAACTTAATAGACTATGGAATTGTTTTTCCTATCCCCTGGCTATATCAGTCTTCTTTTTTCTACTTTTTTTCTCTTTTTCATATCAAAGGCCTACATGCAGCCCCACTTATTAGGGAACGAGTTTACACATCTGGAATTCCCGAGGAGAGTTCAGAGGAAGGAGGTGGGGAAGAGGATGCTGTACCGTGACTTCACCATGTCAGGATGGTGGGTAGTTAATAAACTGACTGATGATTTAATGGACTGATCCACTGATTAATCTCTTAAATGGAAAATACAGTGCATGGATAACACACAGAATGCTGACTGTGATGTTATCGCTGTTATACATGTCTGAATGTGTGTGTTTACTCCGTTTCTCCACTGCCTTCCTGTTAATTTATGCAACACTAAACGCATTTGATAAAACTGCTGCTGAGTTTTTTACACCATCTAACTTCCTGCATATCAGATCATGTCATGACTTTTAAAAGGGAAATGAAAAGAAATCTGCTGACCTCAATGAAGATTAATTCATCCCATTATCTGTTTTTGAGTGCTTTTCTAAAATAAACTTATTTCACAAACAATTATAGGCAATAATAGATCAATAATATAATAATAAACCATCAAGGGCATCATTGTAAAAAAAAGACTTTGGAATGTTTAGCATCAAGTAGGCTGGAAGTAGGGTTGCAAAATTCCAGGAATTTTCAAAGTTGGAAACTTTCCATGGGAATTAAAGGGAATGTATGGGAATAAAAAAATACATTAAAAAATTGAAGGTTGTCCCTCAACAGGAAACTTAAATATATTTGGGGAAAATTGTAGCATAATCTTGGCTAAAACAACCAGATTTAATGCAAGTACACTCCTCAATCACATGCACACAGCACTGCTT
>JAQQZY010000024.1:27983462-27995864 GCA_030068375.1 Ostorhinchus rueppellii | reverse complement strand
CGATCTGTTAAATGACACGTCACCAACACGTCGGATGATGCTTCTGAGGAAGACTGGAGTCACAGTCGAAACTGTCAAGCAGGTAACAACTTAAAACTATACTTTGACTGAACAAAAGAAAAAACTAAAATACGATTACAGTAATGGAAAACAAAATGAACATCTTTAGCCTTATTTGAGCAACATTCGCTTCCGTTCATCTACATGTTATTTATACTTTCCAACATTTGAGACTGACCCGATACTCTTTATCGTCTGATTGTGTCCCGTCCTTAACTTCTATTGTCATTATCACTTATGTTACTTTTCTGATGTGCAATCTTTTTTTTCTCCCCTAAACCTTAGACCATGGGTGTCAAGCTCGTTTTACTTCAGGGGCCTGATCTTCCCAATATGATCTTAAGTGGGCCGGGCCTGTTAAATAATAATTTAATATTACAGAAATAATGTCCAATCCATACCTTTCTCTATTTTTGACAGTGGAAAAAGTGATATTCCATAATGAAAAATTTTACATTTACAAACTATCCTTTAAAAAAATGTGAATAACATGAAGAACTTTGACAAAACTGAAATTTCTTAAGAAAAATAAGTGCAGTTTTAACAATATTCTGCCTCCATTTATCATTTACAAATGTACATGTAACTTACAGTGGATCTACAAACACACAAAACATTTAGAAACAGGCTGAGTATTGGTCAAATTACTCTTAAAGTCTCTTAAGACATTTCAGGTTCATATTTGTTCAGGTTATTCACTTTTTTGTGACAGAGTGTACAAATGTTAACATTTTCATGTTTGTTTTTTTTCTTTTGACACTAAAACCAAGAAAAGACTGAGTGAGTTGTCCTTATTTATAGGTTATTATGATTATATTTTGCTGGTTCTGATTCACTTGAGATTGGGTTGAATGTGGAACCTTAAACTAAAATGGCTTTAATGTCCTTGATTGATAATATTCTAAATGTAATTTTGCATTTCACAAATTCACCCCACGGGCCAGATTGGACCCTGTGGCGGGCTGCATTTAGGACTATGTGTCCCAGAGTGGCGAGACCACATGTTTGACACCTGTGCCTTTGACAAACAGACATTTTATTTGTATTCCAGTGTGTTTTTGGTTGATAACGGATATTGACACTGATACTAACTTTCTGTTTCTTTTCTCTATTTTTGTCATTTACTTTTGGCTTAACAAAGAAACATTCATTGCAGACAAATAGTTAAAGTTTTTGCCTGTTGTAATAGCTGGTCATCACATTATCTCTGAACACCGTATGCAAATATATGAAAAAACCTGTTATATAGCACAATAGATACATCAGTCTCATGTAGGTACTACTGATATTGGTCAATATGGTCAATACCAAAGTGCAGCTGATAACAGGGAAAATGATGGAAGAAAAGATGAAAAAAAACGACACCAGCACAATGCGTTAGTCTATTCTTTGTTCGCCGTCACGTTTTTTACACATGGAAGTGGGCGTGAACAATCAATCATTCGCCATGGACTGATTTTACACATGACTATTTTCAAGTATATTTTATTAAGACGTATGTGAAAGTTTGTAAGCAAAAAGTAATACAGATTAAAGCAATTTTAGCTATAACCGTAGTTGCTGTTTCTATTGTTGTTTCCATAGATACAAGGCAAAAGCAATCAACACAGAGTGAATGACAATTACTCATTTTAACATTCTTAATCTAGGACAAATGAACTATTCCTTTTTTATCACTTCCTCATGGGTTGTCATCCTAACATATGAAAATCATGAATTATTTTTTAATCAAATCTTTATGTGTATTAGTATTATTTTTAACCATAAGAGAAAAACATTATAACCATGACACAGCCGATATACCAGCTCATCACTGCTGGTAATTGTAAAACTGTTGAATGTTGGATTGAATAATTGACCGGGTTGAAAATCGTCCGGCCGCTGTAAAAGCATGTGTGCAGATTTGATGAGTGCACATTGCTAATGTTCCTCCGTCACACCTCTTTGCACTGCACCCGCCTCGCCTGCTGCTCCAGAGATGACATCAGTCTTTTCCTACCCGCCTCTCCTCACCTGCAGAGAGAATGATACAACCCTCCTTCCTTCCCTCCTTCCCTGCATCCCTCCTCTCCTCTCCCCTCCCCCACTCTCGCTCAGTCAGTCAGTCAGTCCCTTTGGTCCCACATTGAAACGTACCAGGCCACTGAACAGCCCTAGAATGTGAAAGCACTCAGGGTTGTGGTCAAACCGTACAGCCCTTAAGCAACCCACGTCACTTAGGACTATGTGTCCCAGAGTGGGGAGCAGGTATCATAACAGGATTAATGTGTATCTCTCTCACTCTGTCACACACTCGTTATCTCAAGTCAGACAGGCTGCATTCGCTGTAAACACACGTCTCAAGAGAGGAACTGTCCCCACTAGCACGCTTTGGGGATTTCATCCAAGGCATCTTTGAAATAATGACAGAATATGTGTCTCTGTCGTTTTTTGTTTTTTTTTTCCCAGACACCGACACTTTGCGAAGGTGAAATACCCAAATGGAAATCTGAAGTGTTATGGAAGCAGGAACAGTGTTTCTCTCAGTTTTTTTTTCTTTTATTAACCAGGCAGGGAAAGACCTCTAGGTTAATTAGTGCCTCTTAATGCTCCACTTGAGTTTTACGCTGTCACACTGCTGTTTAAGAGATTTTTCCACACCATGAACATTGCAAACATAAGTGAGGAAACACTTCTATGGACTGTTATTTCATGCTACAGTTCTCCGCTCAGAAGTATCCCAGGCTGTAGACTGTATTTTTGCATTTGTGGGCTTAGTTTGCAATGATAGTTCTCGCTCTGCACACTGTTAAAAAAGTGCTGAGTGCAGCAGTATAGCGCTCGCCTAAGGTGGAAACATATGGTCTCTCTGAGTGGAACCAGCAGTAATGTAAAAACCATCCTGGTCTCTGCTAATCTGCTTCACAGCAACTGAAATACATTGGATTAGGTGTTTAAAGCAGGATGGGACTTTTTGCAAATGATACTTATGTTTGTTTTAAGCAGTTTTCAGACAATATAGCTTTTACGTTCTGTAGTCATGTCAATTTAAAAGTGTGCTGGAAGCTTAAAGCATTTACAAACATCCCTCCCTCATTTCATTTAAAACTAGAAAAGCACTCAGAGAGCGCAGACCTCCGCCAAGGTAGTGTTTGTACTTTCCTCCACTAGATGGTGGTGAATGACCTCATATGCAAATCAGTACCGTCATGCCCTATCAATGATAAAGAAACTTTTTAAAAAAACTCCTGGATCCAGACGGTGATCAGGATCACCACCAAAATTTAATCACTTTTTCCTCGTCCCATTTCTAACAATTCCTCAAAATGTCATCCAAATCCGTTCAGAACTTTAAGTTATTTTGAACACAAACAAACAAACACCTGCAAAAACATAACCTCCTTAGCAGAGGTAACTGCAAAAGCACTCAGAGAGCGCAGACCTCCGCTAAGGTAGTGTTTGTACTTTCCTCCACTAGATGGCACTGAATGATCTCATATGCGGATCTTTGCCGCCATGCCCTATCTCCCAATGATAAAGAATCCTTTAGAAAATTCCTGGATCCAGACGATGACACGGATCACCACTAAAATATTATCACTTGTTCCTCGTCCCATTTCTAACAATTCCAAAAAATTTCATCCAAATTTTCATCTGTTCAGAACTTTTAAGTTATTTTGAACACAAACAAACAGATAAACACCGGCTAAAACATAACCTTCTTGGCAGAGGTACGAATGTTCAAAATAAAGACTAAACTGTGTCTGTAAATGCTGTTTAACCAACCTAAGACCTCTGCATGTGTACTGAGCCAGATTTTTTTTAATGCATTACACCTGGTGTGAGTTGTAAATGGAAAACTTTCTTCTGGCAGCTCTACAGGAAATTGGCTCAAATTTGTACATTTTCTGGTATAGTGACACAGCTGTGCCTCTGAAGTTGAAGTCTTTGTGAGGGGGAAAAAAAAGAGCATTTTCTCTATGAGCAGGAGTGCAGGAGTTTCCATAAAGCAGTTTTCTTAAGAGAAAGGGTGAAAAGTGTATCTTAAGACCTTGGGTATTCATCCAAAATATACGGTTTTTGTCTTGTACTACAGCTCTGTCTGGTTCAAGTCTAAAAATAGTAAATTATTCATTACTATTCACTGCCCTGAGAACCGGGGAATGTGAATGTACATACTCTTGCATCAGTCAGTCATTTAACATGTAGATGTTCAGTTCCATACGTGCACATACACACACTCCACCACTGCACACACTCACTCCAAACCCGAAATATGACTGTCTCATATATCTCTTGATGTTTGTGTTTGTCACTAGGGCGACTTTTAGAAGATCAGTTAGAATTGGGAAAAAGGAGAGGAATATATGAAGTCTCTTTCTAGCTCTCTTTGTGATGTCTGGGAGGATTTTTTTTCCCCCCGCGCTGTGTGTTTTCATTGCTAGCATATTCTTTTTTCTTTACTGCAGGGGGCACACAGGCAGAGTATCTCCAGGGCACATGCATGCTACCCTGCTATAAACCAAAAACCTATTAAAATGTCCTCTCTCCTCTGCACAGGGCGTATAAAACCATTGAGGACGATGACCTGAAGTTTCCCCTGATCTACGGCGAAGGGAAGAAGGTGAGAAGTGCTCGGCAGTTACTCCCACAGCCTCGTGGGCTTCACCTGTAATCAAAGCTCACCGGGGCACCATTAGTCAGCCCCCTCCCACCGTCACTGTGTGCAGGACCCAGCTAGTAGAAAGCATTCCTGGCCTCCTTTCCGCAAAGATTCACATCCTGCACCAACCTAGAGCACAGATAATGTCTGTTTCTGCTCTAATGGTGTTTTTCTGTCTCTCGGCAAATAAAATGTTGCACTAAATCAGCTAGAGGTCAAAGGTCAGTGATTCACAGATGACGGTATATGCACCCTGGGAGAAACTCGTAAATGTGATTTAAAAATAAATAAATATAAATCCACATGCAACTGTTAAGAAAGAACCAAATAGGATTATAGACGAATGCTAATCTTAATAGCAAGTAAAAAAGACCATCAACCTGAATCTGATGAAACTCTGTGGCTGTAAAACACATGATGATAATGGAGTTAGAAGTCCGTATATTGCCATATTTGACATATAGTGTAATTATCATTTTCATATTCAAAATATTGGAAAAAGATGGGATCAGTAGTGTTTGAAAGTAAGAAATCAGACTCCCCTAGATTTGATGATACATATGTGACACATATTTATGGATTAACCCTTTCATGTATGAATTTTGAGAACCGAAATTGAGATTTCTATTTTAATCTCCGCCAAACAGATTATGTCTTTGCCATGGTGTGTTTGTTTGTTAGCAGCATAACTCAAAAAGTTAAGGATGGATTTTGATGAAATTTTTAGGATATGTCCACTCTGGGTCAAAGAAGAGATGATTACATTTTGGATAAAATCCGTATCACCGTCTGGATCGAAACATTTTTTTTTAAAGGATTCTTTATTATTGTGAGATAGGGCATGGTAGCACAGAGCTGCATATGAGGTTATTCAGCGCCATCTAGTGGAGGAAAGTACAAACACTCCTTTAAAAAACTAGAGAAGCACTCAGAGAGCGCAGACCTCGGCCAAGGCAGTGTTTGTACTTTCATCCACTAGATGGCGCTGAATGCACGGCTCACCACCAAAATCTGATCATCTGTTGGATCTCTCACTTCTGACAAGCTGTGAAAATTTCATGAAAATTCCAAACACTACCGTGGCGGAGGTCTACGCTCTCCAAGTGCTTTTCTAAGTTACTCATGAAAAAAATCAATGCAATTTTTTTATGTAACATGTTATTTAATTAGATGTTACATTTTTAAAGTAAAGAAATATGTATTTAGAACCATCATCAGAAAGTGATTAACTTTGTGAAAATTATGAGATAAAAACATTTTTAATGCGCCTAATTTGATGTTTTGTCACGTTTTAGCATACTCTAATACTAGTTATTATTCACTTCATGGAGATTATATGCAAGAAAAAAAAAACCCTTTTTGTTCAAGAAAACTATTAATTACAGTCCTGTAACAATTAGCAACTGATTTACACTCAGAACAGGTTTATGAAGAACAGCACAGTTACAGTGACGGTATGAATCAAAACCCATGAATATACAACAGAACAGCTGTAGAATAGTGTCCACCAGAGCCGGCCCAAGGCGTAAGTGAACTAAGCGCCTGCTGAGGGTCCTGTGACCACTAGGGGGCCCCCAAGAGCAATTAAGAAAAAAATGTTTTAATTTTTCGCATGCATGAGTGACGATTTCTATTCAAAATTATACTACTGTACAAAAACATTTTTCTGTGGTGCTGTTGATGTAGGCCTGGTGATTCTTCCTGTCTCCGTTTAACTGTGAAAACTCCCCTGCACCATAATGTGTGCCTCCTGCCGTGGAGTTCGTACTACGCATCCAAGTCACGAGTACTCTCAATCAAAACAATCTCACAAAAAAGGACGTACCCTTCTGGGGCTGAATAAAGAAAGAGGAGGAAAGGGGAAGAGGAGAAAAAATGCAAATAAAACTAAATAGAGGGCCCCAAAATCCAATTTTGCTTAGGGCTCAATGGAGGCTTGGGCCGGCTCTGGTGACCACTATGCATGAAAGGGTTAGTTACATTTAGGTTTGAATTTTAGCAGTTCAGATGTACGTATTTCAGTATTTACCACAGTGACTTCGATGTTCAGTTCATTAATAAGATAAAGTAACGTTCAGACATCCATCATGTGCCTTCAGTGTCACATCTAGTTTAGGGAGGAGCAGAAGGGATATTGACTGATTAATCCGCTTTTTTCTGCCCCAAACTGTCATTATACACTGACCAACCAAAAGAATAGTCACACACATATATACGCTTTTGATGATAGGACACATTCGCCTTGGCATCATTTATGCCACACAATACTTATGCAACACTGCAATAAATGTCAGAACATTTATTTCTGTACATATTTGCATTAATTTGTCTCCATGATTTTGTATTGATGATGGAGCCAGACTGTGCAAAGTCTTCTCCATCACATCCCAAAGAGTCTTAACAGAGATCAGGTCTGGACTCTGTGGTGGCCTACCCATACGTGAAAAGGATGTGTCATACTCCCTGAAGAACCACTGTTAACATTTAGAACACAGGTGTCAAACATGCAACCCAGGGGCCAAATCCGGACCGCTAAAGGGTCCAGCCCGGCCCTTAGGATGATTGATTTTTCTTTTTTTTTTTAATGCAAAGTTAGATAATAAAATATTAATAGTCATTTTCAGGTTCAGGTTCCACATTCAGACCAATTCAATCCCAAGTGGGTCACAACTCCAACATTTTCTTTTTGTAAATGTAAATATTTTCATGAATTGATACTAAAACAAACTATAATTTCACAAAAAATGTAAAGAACCTGAACAAATATGAAGAACTTGAAATGTCTTAAGAAAAGTAAGTGCAGTTTTAACAATATTCTGTTAATTGTTTTATGTATTTGTAGAGTCACTGTGTCTGTAAGTTACAAAGAACATGTGTAAATGATAAACTGAAGCATAATATTGTTAAATCAAACTTATTTTTTAGTTTGTTCATGTTATTCACATTGTTTGAAAGGATAGTTTGTAGATATAAACACTTTCATTGTTTTTTACTTTTTTTTGCTCTAAAACATAGAGAAAAGTATGGAGTTGACATTATTTATATATTATGTTATTATTTCCCTGGTTCGGCCCACTTCAGATCAAATTTAGCTGAATGTGGCCCCTGAACTAAAATGAGTTGGACACCTCTGATTTAGAAGTTTGATGAATCCAGCTACTGTCATCCTGTGTGTCATCAGTGATGACAAAACCCCCAGTGATGTTCAGACCTGGTCATTCAGTATATTCAGGTTCAGATGACCTCAGTCCCCATGGGCTTGTACTGTAGGCACTAAGCATCATGGGTAATCACCACCTCCACCTCCCTTCTCACTCTGGAACAGGGTCAGTCTGGACTCATCAGACCTTTTTCCATTGAAGCACAAGGGTGTGTGATAGCAAATCAATGTGCGACAGTGATGCCTCACGCTCCCTGAACCACAGTCTGATCCACATTTATCCTGAATTTGTCATCATGGAATATATGTCTGTGTCATCACACTGGAAAAATCGGAATCTGACCAAGTGTATTTTTCTCATTTCTAGTCAAAATATGTCATCATAATCAGACATAATCACCTAAAGAGTCATTTTTTGCTTCATTCAAGATTTTTTTTTTTTTGCTTAGTCAAGATTTTTTTTTTGTCATTCAAGATTCTTTGTGTCATTCAATATGTTTTAGCTTAATGCAAGATGTCTGCTTAATTCAAAGGTTTTGTTTTTTTTTGCTTAATTCAATTTGTTTACTTCAGTATTTTTTTTTTGCTTAATTCAAGATGTATTGCTAAATTCAAGATGCTTCTGCTTAATTCAAGATTGTTATTTTTTTTTCCTTAATTTAAGGTGTTTTTTGCTTAATTCAAAATGTTTTTGCTCAACTCAAAAACATTTTTTTTGCTTGATTTTTTTTTTTTTTTGCTTGATTCAAGATTTTTTTACTTAATTCAATATTTTTTTGCTTAATTCAAGATGTTTTTGCTTAATTCAAGATTGGGGTGGGTTTTTTTGGCTTAATTTAAGGTTGTTGCTTTTTTTTGCTTAATTCAAGATGTTTTTGCTTAATTAAAAAAAATTTTAACTTAATTTTTTTTTTTTTTTGCTTAATTCAAGTTTTTTTTGTTTTTTTGTTTTTTTTTTTGCTTAATTTTAGATTTTTTTTTTTTTTTTTTTGTTTAAAAAAAAAAAAGCCTGGTAAGAATTTTCAACATCTATTGTCTAAAAATAAGTTCTTATGTCAATGAAAAGTTACTCTGTAATATCTGATGTGATTAAGTGTGATGAGATATTTTGACTGGAAATGAGAAAAATACACTTGATAAGATTTTAAGTTTTGCCGTGCAGAGATGAAAACATCTCATCTGATCATTCTGTACACTGAGGTAGTCAAAACCACACATCACAACACGGCCCCCGCAGGCTTGTACTGTCGACACTAGGCATGATGGGTAATCACTTCACCCACCTCTCTTCTCACCCATCACTCCAGAACAGGTCAGTCTGGTTAGTCTGGACTCATTGGATCACATGACCCTTTTCCATTAAAACACAGTCTAAACTTTATGCCAAAAATCATTGTTTAAGAAATGAAAACTGACTCATTGAATCAGTTTGGACGAAATAACTTGTGGCAGCTAAAACATTTTAATCACTGCAGTAATTATCCAATGGAAGGCTCTTCTTCAGTATACTGGAATTGCATTAATCATTTATAGGAACACTATGTAGACAAATCTGAGGGAGAAAATTCAGCTTTTTATGCAGTCAAGACACTGAGATGTGGAGCTGCTTCTATCTGGCAGGGTTTATATCAGACACGATCTACCAATCAGTGCACTCGATGAGTAAAATGGGAGGGAAGAAGGATGTGAAGTGTCCGAAAAGTGACACATGTTGAAATATAACGCGATTTGCTAGTCATCTTGTCAGCATTTTGACTCAAAGCACAAAAGAAAAGGTGATAATGATGTGCAGTATCTTGTCCTTGTTGCACTGAAAGGGGCGTGATGGATGTAAATACGTTGGCATTCACCATTTTTCCATTTAATACGAGCAGATTTATGCTTGATGACCGAGGCAGATGTTACTCGCTGCCTCCAAACACATTCAGGTTTGGCCCTGCTCGGTCGGCTGTGCCCGTGTCGCGTCCTCTCCCTTTGAAGTGTGGCGTGGAGATGGATGGCGATAGATACAGTGTGGGGGTTTTGTGTGAGCGGGAGAAGAACGGCGGAGTACTTCAAAGCCCAGCGCGCAGCCGACTGGGCCCCAGCGCTCAACAATTAATCCCAGGATGTTTCCCCTTCTTCACCAGAGGAGCTGTGCCGCCACTTTGAATCACTCTCCCGTCTCTCCACCTCTCCGTCTCCTTCTTTCTCTGGCATCTGCGCTGCATAATGATTCCGGCTCATTCTTACCAGGCCATCTCTCAATTGCTCACTTACCCTCGTACTCCTCTCTCTGTCCTTATGTGCCGCCCTTTCTCTTGTACAGTGGATTCAATTAGCCCACTTCCCCAGCTGTGTGCCAGCAGCCATTTTTAGAGGCGGTGGCGGTGTTTTGTGCAGACAGAAGGAATCAAAAGGAATTTTGCACAGCTTACAAATGAGCTTGATGGTGTCTGGGGCTCAGGGAAAGATCGTTAAGCACTCAGAAAACTGGAAGAGCCCTGTTTATTTGCCTAAATGCTGCTCATCCAACCAGATAAAGATTCCCCTTGGGAGTAGCCCGTGTCCTTCACTGAAATGTCACTGAGCACATAGCATATAGGTTATTCATTAAAATGATCAAAGACAGAATAATTACTTTAAATGAAACCACTAGACTTGAGTAAGGTCATTTAGTCTTTAATTAATTTCATCCTCATCCATGGAGTATGCTTTTGTTAATGATGCCTTTCTCAAAATTAAGTCACATATTTCACTTTTGGGTCAGATTTGGATTTTTTTTCCTACTGTTAGACATTATTTTTACACTCAGATTAAAATTATGGTGTAAGCAAGATCGCTAAATGTACAATTTAAAAGAATACCCAGTATTATATAGAAGAAAGGGTACCTATAAATGGAATACTCCAAACTAGAGCTATCGATTATTTTTGTAATCGATTAATCCCTCACTTATTTGTCTTATCTTATCTTATCTTATCAACAAGTCAGATGACATCTATAAATATTATGTGCTGCAGTCACAACAACTGTGTGTCCAACTTACTAACTTAAGGTGGAACTAGCATACGTCTTTGTGGTGATCCTGGCGTCATGTGCGTCACGAAAATCTTCTGTGTGAAACAACAGGGTTTGATCAAATGGTAACATGTTCAACAGTCTGTTATGTAAGCACAGGAACATATATACATGGATGATACATATTTGAGTAGGTATTTATAAGCAATTTAGCACTATATATATATATATATATATATATATATATATATATATATTGGGGAGATAACATTTTTTTTGAAAAATGTCAAATTACTGCTGTGTAACACATGGACTTGAAACACACATTCATTTTTTCAAGCTTTATGCAAATATTCAAAACATGCTGTTCTTGACAGAAATTGATATGAAATAGGACAAAAACCTTGTAGATATTTTGGTCAACTGTGCTAAAAGAATACATTTTGGAGTAGAATATTGAAAAGTCTCTCTTTTATTGACATGAGAATGTCCTAACACGTGGACAGGTTGCCACAGTAATACGTGGGCGACTCTTTACCAGTGCATGGATAGACGGATATAATCACAATGTTTTATTTAATGTATTTAACACTAACACAGTGTTATTTACAACTTGTGGTGGTCCGTACTGATACAGGTAAATTGCAAATAGTCATTTCTCGGCAATAGTTCACAGACAGTCTTTTTAAATGTAACAGATTGAATACATTTTCAAATATTTTAGAAATCATTTTTAGCATCAAATGTGAGCTATATTTTTATGTCTGTGGCATGGCTGTGGTGTAGAAAGTACAATCAATAAAATCAGTTGTAACTTTTTTTTCTACAAGTGGTATTTTAAAAAGGATAACAGTTCTATAAAATATAGATCTGTAGCTAAAACATGATCCTACTTTATGAATGATGCGCACAAATATACTTTTTCATATTGATGTTCACTTTCGCTTGATTGGACCCAACACTGGAACCAATGTTTAGTGGCAGCAAAATTAAGGAAACAAAGGTTTGATTCAAGAAAATTATAATTGAATATTGTTTTTAATCCGTTTGTCAGTTCAGCTCTACTCAGTTTCACAATTTCTTCTTTCCTTTTGATTCTCCTGTTGCATACGTACATTTGTCTTGTGTTGTTTCAGGTTCATATTCAGTTATACCTGCAATAACCATTTGACTTTTGACAAGGTTTTTTTCTGGTGTTCTGGCCACTTGTCTTTTCCTGCCTTGTTTATAGTTCAGGCCATCTCAGAAATTGAGTACATCATTATTATGTCCAACAGAAATATAAGCTGGGCTAGAGCTGCACAATATGTTGCAAAAATATTGTTATCCCAGTAACAGAGTGTGCAATATTCATATCGCAAAGACGTGCAGTAATTGATATTATTTTATTGTTTGTTAACTTTCTGTTTTCCACTCCATGGGGTACCACAGTGGTTTACTCTATCATTCTGACATGATAGTTTTTCTATCCAGAAAACTGAAATAATGCTACTGCTGCTGGTTGAATGACAGTTTAGATGTTATTAATGTTGAAAAGATG
>JAQQZY010000024.1:27940192-27961425 GCA_030068375.1 Ostorhinchus rueppellii | reverse complement strand
ATGTTCTTGGTTGGTTGTAACACAAATGTAATTTCGTTGCTCTGAAATATTGTGCAATGACAATAAATGCATTCAATTCAATTCAATTCAATTTTTACCTCCGCCAAGGAGGTTACATTTGTGCCAGGATTTGTGGGTTTGTTTGGTTGTTAGTAACACAACTCAAAAAGCTATGGACGGATTTTGATGAAATTTTCAGGATATGTCCACTCTGGGTCAAGAAAGACATGATTACATTTTGGAGGCGATCCAGAACACTGCCTGGATCCAGGAATTTTTTTAAAGGATTCATTATCATCGTGAGATAGGGCATGGGACCACTGAGCAGCATATGAGATCATTCAACACCATCTAGTGGAAGAAAGTACAAACAGTGCCTTAAAAAAAATAAACTAGAGAAGCGCTCACAGACCTCCGCCAAGGCAGTTTTTGTACTTTCATCCACTAGATGGCACTGAATGTACGGATCACCACCAAAATCAAATCATCTGTGGGATACCCCATTTCTGACAAACACTACCTTGGCGGAGGTCTACGCTCTCAGAATGCTTTTCTAGTCGTATGTTTTTGCCGGCGTTTATTTGTTTGTTAGCAACTTTACAGAAAAACTACTGGACGGATTTTCTTGAAATTTTCAACAGTGATAGAGAATCACCCAAGGGTGTTCCCATTCACTTTTGGTCATGATCCCGAGAGCGGTTTTGACGTCATAACCTTGGCGGAGGTTTGCGCTCACTGACCGCTCTTGTTTTGATTATGTTTCAGGTATGAACACATTTCACGAGTGGTCTGCATGGGGGCTACTATATACTGTACATTTCACACGTCATATCTCATTTTCTCAGGTTACCCTTATTTTATATTTGTAGTCTTTATTGCATATATTTAGCCTTTATTCTATTTATTTTAACCTTATTATATGTTTCTACTGTTGCTGCTGGAACAACACAATTTCCCTGAGAGAGAGAGAGAGAGAGAGAGAGAGAGGGGGGGGGAGAGAAGAAAGAAAGAAAGAAAGAAGTCGGTCTGTTTTCATTGCAGATGAATCTGTTCAGTAGAGGTGCTTATGTCTGGGAAACGGTTTAATCATTTGGTCAGAAAACTGTCAGACTGCAGGGGTTGAAAGCAGTAGAGTCAGACTCATTTCTTCCAGGGCTCACATTCAGCCCAACTGGATCTGAAGTGGGCCGGACCAGTTCAATAACAGCATCAAAACCTAGAAATAATGAAAACTTTTTGGCTTTGTTTTAGTGGAATAAGAAAAATTCTATCATATTCTTTGGCAACAGGCATAATATCGTTAAAAATGTGGAGTTTAAACTAAAATGAGAACAGTTTCTCATTGGCCCAGGCCATTATTCTTCGAGGTTCAACTGGACTAGTTTGGTTTCAAAAGAGCAAAACTAGTCCAGTTGAACCAAGAACCTAGAAAAATGGAGGTGTTACTATTATATATGACTTTCTATCATACTGCTCTGTATGTAGAACCTGGACCCTGGATTCTTCATATATTCAGTGTCATCTTTACAATTCTTAAATTCGTCACGCTGGTCAGACTGGACCTTCAGGCGGGCCAGTTTTAGCCCCCTGGTCTGAAGTGAAGTTGGTAAAATTGTAATTGGACTTGAATCCTACTTGTGATTGTCGTGTGAAGCTGAACCGACCACACTGTCTGATATGTTTGAAAACTTTTGTCAGTCTATATTTACATTCTTCTGATGTTTCAGGGTTTCATACTGAACCTGAGGCAACAACTGCAGTACTTGGCATTACAGCACATTCTTTTCATTTTAATTAAAAATATCAACATTTTATCACCTTTACCACACTTTTAGCTCACTTTCCTTAAATGGAAAGATAAACAGCCTCCAACATTTAAATCTTGGTTTCAGGATCTTTGACATTATTTAATTTATTTTTTTTTGGGGGGGGGGGGGGTCCATTCTATAAGAGGATGCACCAATAAGTTTTTCAGAACCTGGCAACCTGTTCTGAATCACATAACAACAGTAGATCTCTGACTCATTCCACAGTAGTCTTATTAATACTAGTCTGTGACCAATATCTGAGTGTCTTATTTCTTTTTACTAATGTATTTATTATTATTTTAAATGAATTATCTTCTTTTTTTATGGTGCAACAGGGTGGGAGTGTTCATGGATTTGAGTATTAAAAACATAATGACTGTATTCTGCTTTTGTGGATGACTTGATGTGTAATAAAAACACCACTGAATGTGTTACTCAGCCACAGAGAAGGAAAGAAACCACATAGGACTCATATTTAAGGAGTTGGAATTCCAGAAAATGATTGTTCTTTTTTGTAAAAAAAAAAAATATACAAATCGACTATTGATTATCAAGATAGTGGCAATTAATTTAATGGCCGCCATGTGATCGATTAATCAATTAATTGTTGCAGCTCTGGACTTAACCCGTTGTAGGAATCATGCAGAAAATGTGCCTTTAAACCCTGCTTTGAATACAGTTCTGGTAAATTGTACTGTATAAATATATGTAAATATTGTAGCACTTACAGATTCAGTTGAATGAGAAGCGCTAACCCGATTTTTTCACCAAATGATCCTAAATTACACTACCTCGGAGCAATTTTGTGTTTCTAAACCCTATACACTATCTGTTTGACATAAGTGGTGGTGTTCTTTCTTTAACAAGCATACCGTTACTCTGATGTGGAATACTAATGAGCCCACTGCACTGAAAATACCAAGAGAAAATTCAGATAATAGAAAAATGTTGCCACATGAGGCCCATTTGAGGGTTATTCTAGGGCAGGGGTGTCAAACTCATGTTAGTTCAGGGGCCACATACTGTACAGCCTAATATGGTATAAAGTGGGCCGGACCAGTGAAATAATATAAATAAAAGGATGAGAACTTTGAATGAAAAAATTAAAATTCTGTAATGAAAATGTTTATATCTATGAATTGTACTTGAACATAACATGAACAACGAGAAAAGCACTCAGAGAGCGCAGACCTCCGCCAAGGTAGTGTTTGTACTTTTTTTTTTTTTTACCTCTGTCAAGGAGGTTATGTTTTTGCCAGGGTTTGTTTGTTTGCAACATAACTCAAAAAGTTATGGATGTATTTTGATGAAATTTTCAGGATAGGGATCTGGTTTTAAGGTAGTGTTTGTCCTTTCCTTCACTAGATGGCGCTGAATGACCTCTTATGCAGCTCTGTGCTGCCATGCCCTATCTTGTCATCATACAGAATCCTTTAAAAAATTCCTGGATCCAGACGGTGATCTGGATCACCTCCAGAATTTAATAATTTCTTCCTTGACCCAGAGTGGACATATCCTGAAAATTTCATCAAAATCCATCTGTAACTTTTTGAGTTATGTTGCTAACAAACAAACAAACAAACAACATAAGCTCCTTGGTGGAGATAATTATCTAACACTTCTAAATCTAAGTTTTTACATCTTGGTAAGAACCAAATAATTTGCAGTGTGACTTTTTTTTGGCTGGGCAGTGCATATGTATGTTATGTTGTGCATGTAGACATATTATATTACAGACATTAGACAGAGATTAAAAATAAAAATTTAAGACTGGCAGTTTATACAAATGACATAAAAGCGCAAGTGACTCTGAGCAGAATTCTTAGTAAAAATCCATATTTGCATTTCACACTTTGTTCCTACCCCTTACCTTTTTGAGTTATGTTGCTAACAAACAAACCCACAAACCCACAAACCCTGGCAAAAACATAACGTCCTTACAGAGGTAAACGTGAACAACCTAAAAATTCTGAAGTGAACAATATTACACCTTAGTTTATCATTTATACACATGAATCACAAGTTAGAGATCACAGTGGATCTACAAATACATAAAACACTAAATAACAGGCAGAATATTATTAAAATTCCATACATTATTAAGAGATTTCATGTTATTCACTTTTTTTTTTTTTATTAAAAGGCTAGTCTGTCAATGTAAACATTTTTGTGTCATTTTACTTTTTTTTTTTTTTCTAAGACTAAAACAAAAGAGAAAAATGAGCCGTTTTCATTATTTATGGGTTATTATGATAGTATTTTACTGCTCTGACCCACTTTAGATTGAACTGAACATCCTTGTTTGTTCATATCTTCAGTGTAATTTTTGCATTTCACAAATTCATCCCAGGGGCCAGATTGAACCCTTTGGCGGGCCGGATTTGGCCCCTGGGCCACATGTTTGACACCTGTGTTCTAGTGTGTGTGACATGTTGTACCTGGGCAGGGGGCAGCGTCCGCTCAACCTCTCGTCCTCTACATATCTGCGGAGAACGTCCTGGGATCTTTTGAGGAGCACTGAGAGCGCCATACGGGAGATGTAGCCCTCCTGAGGGGTGGACACCTTGTTGCTGAAGGAAAACTGCAGCAACGTCTCAAAGCACACCTTCGAAAACTCCTCCCTCATCCGCACATCGATCTCTGCTTCTGTTGAGGGAAAGCCAGTTCCATATTAAAGAGGTTTTTGATGAGAATAACACTGACAGGAGCCAATAGGAGGACAATCAAACAAGGACTCAGACCAGCATTTTGTAACCCTGCATTCCAATGAGTGTCAGAAATGAAAGCAAAAAAAAAAACAAAACACCCAGATCGTTGCCAAAGTCCCATCTTACCTGTGAATGAGGGAGACTGAGAGTGAATGGAGCCTTTATTGAGCATGGCCATGATCTGGCCAACAAAGTCTTTGGGGATGAAATTGGCAAACGGTAAAATCTCCGTGCTGATCAGCTGGACTACCTAGAATGGAAAGGACACAATACTGATAGGAGGCTTATTCACTAAACAAAGCAGCCATATCGTCTCCTGGAAACAAGACTTTACCTCTACATCAATGGCTTCATTCTTCTGAAATTCCTGGATCGAGAGGTTGTCTGGAGGTGTGCTATGAAAGTAAACACAGGAAGAAAACATCAAACAGGGTTCCTACAGGTTTCTACAAGTTACATTTAAGACTTCTCTGGATATTTTTAATACTACAGTGAACAGAATTTAATGCTCATTTCACAGACATACTGGCAAAACGTTTTGACTCCCAGGATTTAGGAAAACCTATTTATTTACTCTAACACACGGTTCCCACCGTTTGAAGTCATTCCTCACTGGGGGCTGCACAGTCAGCCATAACTGGTTCCTAATTTCAATATAAATGGTCAAGTTGGAACTGAGCAGACTAATGTTACTTTCATGAATATTTCAGACACATTTAAACACAATGCAGCGACCAAGTTTATGGCAACATAACTAAAGATCTACCATATCAAATTTAATACTCTTTAAAGACTTTTTAAAGGTATTAAATACAGATTTGTAAATTCAAGACTTTTAACCCCTTGATGCCAATTGTCGTGAATTCGAATCAAACCCCCCCCCAACATGCAACTAAAATACTATCTACTTGAAAGAAAAATTTTATAATTAATTTATTGCCTTTTATGAGTTTAATGTATGACCTTTTATGGCTTTAATCTATGACCTTTTATGCTTTATTGTTTTGCTTATTTGCTCACTTTATTATCCTGGTACCTGTTAACTGGACAATCTCCTCTGACTCTCCCACTCGCTCCTCCTCATTATCATTTTTATATATATTCTATTTCAGTCTTAGTTTTATTGCGTTTTATTTTCATTTTTTATGATTATTATGTGTGCATGGTAGTGGAGCTCAAATCCCATTGTACTTCATAAAATGACAATAAAGGCTTTCTATTCTACTCTACTCTATTCTATTCTTTCTGTAGTTGTTGCAATATATTTCTGGCTGCTAAGGTGTTTCTATATTTCTTGTGTTCCTGAAGCCAATGAAATGCAATTTCGTTCTACACTGTGCCGTGTTGGTATTGTGCTTGAATGACAATAAAATGAATCCTGAAAAAATGCGAATCCAAATTTTTTCACAATTGGAAATCGATTTAGGTGTTAAGGAGTTAAGAACCTGCAGAGCATCTTTAATCTCTGAAGCACTAACAAGGATCTATCTATCTATCTATCTTACTGTTTTGTACATGTAGCATATTTATTATTTTACTCTTATTCTATTATATTCTATGGTCTGTCTTGTTCTGTGTTTGGATGTAGCTTGTTGATCTGGGAGTGTAATGATGTTGTAGATGATCAAAACCATGAGCTCGTCAAATCCTTCATATATTGGCTTCATACTAATCGTGCCATTTCCGTACCTTTTGGTAAAAAGAAAGTCTTCGAAGGCGTTGGCCAGCTCAGGCCACATAGTGTCGAACTTCCCAGAGGAGGCATGCTGCCGTGCCACAGGTAGTCCGATGGAAAGCACCTTGAGCAGAGAAGAAACTGCGAGCTTCCAGGTGCTCTCTGACGGACAGGCATACTTCAAACCCAAGGGCATTCTAAGGGTCTGAAGAATAAAGGGAAGAGGGGGAGAAAAGACTGCTATAACAAAAGATCTCAGTGACTGACGCACAAAGCAACACTTCAAGGTAAAATCTATAAAACTAACTTGGGTGCTCCAAAAGCCTCCTTTCTCTGTTATACTTTAATGTGGAATGACTTGAAATGATAGTGCCAACATCAAAGCAGTATTTCAGGACATTTTGCACTGGGCAGAGGTGTTATTCAAGTTCCATTCTGTAAAACGAGAAAGAAGTCAAAGGCAGCCATTTCCACAGAACAGCTGGGGTCCCCAAGGTTGTGATTTTACAAGTCGAACTTTCTGGCTTTGGAGATCGAAAGGGGTGGGGACGAGATCTAGATCTGTCCACGGGGGAACTTTCGCGGCAGTTTCTTGGAAAATTAACTGTCTTCAGTCTGAGGTTTCCTAGTAACAGGCTCTGGGAAAAAAGCAGTTAAACGCAGGTGTTGGGAGCTGGACGAGGAGACTTGGTGTCAGATTTTATAATATAAGCTCTGCGATGACTTACACCAATACGATTTTTTGCATCTACAAAAAAAAAAAAAAATGGAAACACTGAGCTCCACATCTGCTACATGGAAGATTTCCTGACATTAATGCTACAAGGGTGAAAAAGAAACATCTTCACTCTTTCATCCAGAGGGACAAATGTCCAAGAGTCCTCCAGCAGCGACCAGAATTCACCAGTGGCGTCTAAAGTTTCCACGTCTCTCACAAAGCCGGAGCACCTCCTAGTTACTCATGATCGTGACCAAAAAAACCCCAACAATATTTACTTTCTACATTTCCACAACACTGATAAATAATGCATGTGTCTATTCCTCTTTTATTAACGTGGTATTCTGCCAGCTAATAAAAACACCTGCTCTGAGATCATTACTATTGTATGCCAGGAGTTTAAATTGCTTCTCAACACAGAGGTAATGATGCAGCGGCAAATGTCTGTCCTGGGTAATTCAGTATTAATTCTTTAAAATTACAAAACTTTCTCATAACATTGCGCCAGTATAGCTCAATGGACGGCAACTAAAGCATAGTTTACCTACACTTTGGTCTGTATTTAGCTATTATTGACAACAACAACACCTTTCATATCCCCTCGGTCCGCCTGCAAAATCAATAAGTGGCATTGGTTACTGATCCCCACGACTCTCGAGGATAAAGCGGTTCAGAAGATGAATAAATCGATGGTTACTGGTGTCATCTCAGCTTCAAACACTGCAGTCACAGAGCTTCCAGACAAAGGACAAAATCACCCAACAGGCGCAGAACAGAGCTGGGTAAAACAGCTTTTCGATACACTGCCCCCGTTTTCATGGAATTATTTAAAGATGGACCTGAAAATATAACAACTCGTCAGTTTGGGGAAATTTTAAAGGACCTGGAACATAAAACTCTTGGTCAATGTGACTGCCTCTAAATTTGCACTGAAATCATTCTTAAATTCATATTTTATTTTAGATTTTAATTGCATATACCTAGATACTGCACTCATTTATTTGTATTATGCTGCTCTCTTGGCCAGGTCGCTATAGGAAGATGTCAGAGGGTTAAATAACAGGTATATATCAAAAGTATGCTCAATGGTTAGTGACTAAAATGTTCCCAATAATTACTCGACACTTGTTTTTGCTCTAAAAAATCTGTAGCGGCTTTTGCATATGAATACATGTCAAAACTTTCATTCAGACATGGGTGGGACTTATCTGAGCAGATACACTCTATTCAAGTACCACTCTGTCATAAACTATAACAGCAGTGCAGCGATGGGGGCCAAAACCAGCCACCAAAGGGTCCATTCCAGCCCCTGAGATGAATTTGTCAAACTAAAGTTATTAACAAGCAAGGATCTTAAAATCATTTTAGTTTAGGGGCCACATTCAGACTAATTCAATACTGAGCGGAATGGATAAGCAAAATAATAACATAACAACCGATAAATAATAACAATTTTAAATGTTTCTTTGTGTCTGTGCGGAAAAAAGTTAAATTATACGATGAAAATGTTTAGTTACAAACTAGCTTTTCACAAAAATGTGAATAAACAGCCATGAATAACCTAAAAACAAGTGGAATTTTAACAATGGTTAACTCAGAGCTGAGTGTGACCCCTGGACTAAAATGAGTTCGACACCCCTGTATTACAGGGTTCAATGTACATTTGACGACATATTCAGAAATAAATCTTTTGAATTTCTCCTAGCAGCCGGTTGTGGTTCATGGGTCACCACATAGCAATCGCTTAGGAATAGGAATCACGCCAAAGCACAGGTGTCAAACATGTGGCCCGGGGATCAAATCTGGCCCCTGGGAGGAATTTGTGAAATGCAAAAATCATACTGAAGATATGAACAATCAAGGATGTTAAAATCATTTTAGGTCAATTCAATCTAAAGTGGATCAGACCAGTGAAATAGTGTTATAATAATCTATAAATAATGAAAACTGCTCATTTTTCTCTTTTAGTGTAAAAAAAAGTGAACTTACACAAAAGTGTTTACATTTACAGACTAGCCTTTTTAAAAAAAAAAAAAAAAAAAAAAGTGAATAACCTGAAATCTCTTAAGAGAAGTACGTAGAATATTAATACTATTCTGTCTGTTATTTAATGTTTTGTGTATTTGTAGATCCACTTTGATCTCTAAGCTGTGATTCATGTATATAAATAATAAAATAAGGTGTAATATTGTTAACATTGCACTTATTTTACTTAAAGAATTTACAGGTTTATATTTGTTCATGTTATGTTTAAGTACAATTCATAGATATAAACATTTTCATTACAGAATTTCAATTTTTTTCACTCAAAAGTTATCCTATTATTTATATTATTTCACTGGTCCGGGCCACTTTATACCATATTAGACTGAATGTGGAAGTGAACTAATACGAGTTTGACACCCCTGCTCTAAAGCATAACCAATGAATTGTAGCTAGTTTGATGTTCTGCATAGGCTCAACTGGAATAGAATATCTTTGTTGTTATTGTAAAAACTACAACAAAAAGAAAAGTGCCCTCCACTCTATGCATCAAATAAAACTTACAATAAAAATACTAATAAAAGCAGCTAAAATAAAAAGTTTGTGGGTAAATAAATAAATAGGTAAAAAAAACAAACAAAACAAGCAGAAACCTGTCACCCACACACAAACATACATTCTGTTACTGCACCGATCCCTTTAAACAAATTGCATATCAGGTGTTTTTCAACGAAAATGATGAATGACACATTGATGAACACGATAATCACCATATCACCACAATTATGCGTACAACTGACGGATTGAAGTTGAAGATTGAAATTCATTTCATTTGAGAGAACTCATGCAGACACGTTATGACACTCACACTTATATTCAGTTCAAATTTTGGCCGTTTTTCCACTTGCAGCTTAAGAGAATACATGTGAAATATGAGGAGTTTAATGACATGCTGAATGCCAAATACCTTGATAATGTTCTGCAGGACTTTTTCATTGATGACAGCTTTGTGGCATGCTGTTTTGTGGTACAGGTCCACCACCACCTCCAAGGATCGCTCAGCAAAGGGCACATAGTTTAAGGCAACCCACTCTGCCTGCAGGAGCAAGAACAAGAAACAGAGAGAATGGGGGTGGATGTCAGTAAAGCACACTTGACAACATTTACCAGAGCCACATTCAAAGCAGTGTTTAAAGGCACACTTTGTACGCTTGGAACACAGCTGTATATTTCTCATTTGCTGGAATGATTCCGCTTACATTTTAATGCCACTGTTAAAGGGTCACAGGTCAGAGGTTACAGCAAACTGTTAACTAGATGCTACAAAGTGTGCCTTTAATATAAACAGAATCACACGTGTGCACACAGCATGAATTTTACAAAAAAAAGAAAAAAAAAAAACCCAAATCAATCAACTTAAGATGAAACTGCACCGGGACTGTGCACACAAAGGCATAACCACCAGTTAGTGGCAGGCAAGAGAGGGGGAGAATGGAGTAGGTGAAAGACGCAGATGAGACGCAAGAGCCTACCATGCGGTGTGATCTCTCATCTACCGCAGGAGGCGGGTCATCACAATTCAGCACAGCTTAGTACGATTATAAAGGGGGGGGGCTGAAGGAGATGATGGAACTCACCGGTGCAAACAGCTGGATCTAAAACGGATATCCGGTAAGTTGTCCCAAGAAACAGAATGAGAAGAGATCGCAATTAAAATGATGTTTATGTTGTATCTGCAGTGGCTTGTGAGCAAAAGGAGGCGCTCACTCTAACAAGATTTGCTCATATATAGGCCTGCTTATCTTGGGAAAGCACTCGTGATTTGCAGTAAACACATTTCACGGGACCAAACATTAATGATGAAGAGCCAAAAAGGCAATAAAATGCCAATCATTACTGAGAACTGATGGGTCCCGGCAACACGTACTGAATCATTCTCTGGATCTTACACTTAACTGATGCACTCTGTACGTTCTTCCGTCACTCATGTCCCCTGGTGACCTACTCTAAATGATCAAGACCTCCACAACTCAGGTCCCTAATGCGGTTTTCCTTGTCTTGTTTGTCTTTGGTGCTGTTTTTGGAAGTGGTGTTGGTTGTTGCTGAGATTAACACAGTCCTTATCACTCCTGCATCCTAAATAGCACTGCTCTTCCATTTATCTTAACCCCCCCCTTTTTTTTGGGGGGGCTATCTTCTATGTGTCCCCCTTAACTCAACACGGTGCAGCACTGCCCTCCCGGGTTTTTAATAGGGAACTCTAATAAAGAATGACAACTTAGCTTCCAGGGAGGGCTGGTGATGGTCACGCACTAAAAAGTAAAATATTTGGCTGCAAGAATAAAATATGCGTCAATCTCATAAAAAAGTTGACACCTTGTTTGTGGTGTTTAACTACGAGAATAAATGCAAACAAAAACAAAAAAACCATGCCAATCATTACATGAGCGGATGGATTTTAGGGTTTCAGATTCAGATCAACAAGCCTCCACTGAACAGGTGAATATGCACGACTGACATAGTGTGACGTGAACAGAGGTTATATTTACTGCAATAACTGTACCACTTCCAGAGTGAAGAAATGCACAGTATTCCTACAAGTAAAAAGAGCACCTTCTGAACCTTTTACTGCCTCAGGTTTTCCAAATGAAGAGAAACAATGTTATCACAACACTGATGCAAAAAGGCTTGACTAAACTTGAGCGGAAATGACAATTATTTCTGGTTTTGCAGATTCAGTAATCTTGCCCGAGATCACCGAGTTCCATGGAAATAAAGGGTTTTTTTCGGGATTAATATGAACTGTGTTTCAACTGAAAAAATAATGAAACACTTCTCTGGAATGCTGCCAGCCGGAGCGAGCATGAGAAGTATGAAGACGAGATGGCTCGAGGCAACTAATGAGGGTTCAGCAGAACCTGTCGATCTCAGTGCAATAGGAGCAACATAAGGACTCGACTGAAGGGCAGAGCGGAGGGAGCGTTTCGTGAACATCAAAGACGAGGGATGATTATGTCAAGAACGGCTGGAAAGAGAAGGATGGTGAATAATTTCTGGATGTTTCACTGAAGTGGTTTGTAAAACAAAAACAAAACCCGGTAGTTGTACGTCCTCTGCCACTTCCTCCTACCTGGTTGTATTTGGCATTGGCCACGTGTTTGGTTTCCATCCTGCCATACTGTGGAGGCTTGCAGGAGAACTCCACGAAGAGTAGCAGCTGTTCAAAGATGGCTGGGTACATGACCTGCAGGTTCTCAGGGCCCACACAGATGGCCTGCAGCAGGGAAGGAAGAGAGGAACAAACACTGCTGACATCCACCATGGGACTGGATATTGCATAATTTAGCAGAGTGACACATTGTTTTCTGGGCCAAGTCAACATAAAACAGGAAGAAATACATTTTGGTCAGTAGGGAAAAGAAAGGTCTGGAAACCCTCAGAACCAACATTTACTGCATATATTAGTGGTAGAATAGAGGATATGAAATTAGGCAACTAAAGATACAGAAAGAAAATACAAGCTTCAGTTTGCTGTTTTTCTCAATGCAATGCTCGAATACACTGCCCGACCAAAAAAAAAAAACAAAAAAACGTCACACACGCAATATTTGACTGCATCACCTTTGGTTTGGATTCCAGGAGACGTTCACTGTCACAACTTTTTTGCCACACAATGCTCATGTAGTGTCACAATAAGGTTCATAGTATTTTTCCATCCACAGTTGCATAAATTTCTGATTATTGATGATGCAGAATCAGGCCGCTGCATCAAGTCTTCATCACATCCTGAATCGGAGTCTGGACTTTCTGTTGGATAAACCATGTGTGGAAATAATGTCTGATTGTCCCTGAACTATTCTGTCACATACCTGATGATCCTGATCAGTCCTGGCATTGTCCATTCTTGTTAAAGACATATGAGGACACTCACTGCAGTTAGAGTTCAATAACCTGTTCCAGCTCAAACATTATTAACCACTGCAGTATTTACCCATGGAAGGATCGGAACTATTAGCTGAGTTAAATCCAATGAATGTCTCCTGTACTCAAAACCAAAGGTGGAGCAGTCAAATACTACAAGTGCAACGTTTTTATTTGTTTGGCCGAGCAATGTATAAGTTAACTTGTTTGGAAATAAAAAAGAAAAATACCCAGAAAACCCATTTTCACACGTTGTAGCACCCTATAATGTAACAATTTCCTGAAAATGTAATAAAATTTGCACTTAACTCAGTCAAAAATGTAATAAAATCCAATAGTGTAATAACTTCACCAATAATGTAATAAAATATCCTGACTGATATTGTAATAACATTTTTACCAATAATCTAATACCTTATTACATTATTGGAAATGTATTAAATTTTCAGGTTGGTACATTATCTGTCAAGTTTGACATCAGTTTTGGGGGAAAAGACCCACCTGAAGATGTAATAAATTCCCAATAATGTAATAAGGTATGACATTATTGGTAAAAATGTTATCACAATATCAGTCAGGATATTTTATTACCTTATTGGTGAAGTTATTACATTATTGGATTTTATTCCCGTATTTTTATTTTGAACATGTAGACAAAGAAAGTAAAACAAAACAAGACCCACCAACCAGATATCAATAGTGATACTTTAAGGTCGATAGGTAAACAATGTAACAATGTAAGTTGTAATAGTACAAATAGCAAATAAATAAAATGACACATGCTCGAAAAGGAGTAGGAAGAAGTATAAACTTATAGACTCCTACCCCCAATCTGTATTCCTCATGGTTTCTACGTAAATAATAATAATAATAATAATAACAACGATAATAATGTTAATAATAATAATAATAATAATAATAATAATAATAACAACAATAATAATAATAGCTAATTTAATACCAATTTATTACATTTTTGATTGAGTTATGTGCAAATTATTATATTTTCAGGAAATGATTACATAGGTGCAACACGCGTCAAGTCAAATACAAACTAAAAATGAGGTTCACGCTGTCGGGGGCTGACACCAAGGGTGTATACCGGAAATCCCCGCAATCCTCTGTTAAACAGAAGTCTATTCACAATAATTCTGAGACAACTGATTTGAACTCAATTTGAGCTACATTGACCTGACAGTGGCAGAATAATGTTAGAAAACCAATTTTTCCACACAAAACTCCACCTGCTGAATGAAAGTGACACCATATAAACTGTGGATGGTAGCCAGAAAATGGACATTTGGAAGACAATCAATGTGAACCAAATTTTATCTCAATTGGCTGATTATTGCTTGATTTATGTCCAAAAAAACTGATTTTCAACTAAAGTGCCCCCATTTAGATGACTTATAATACTCAGAGAAAAGCTGGAATCGAGAAGGTTCTTCCATTAGGGGTCCCCTATGATGGTTATCAAGAGGGAAGAAATCCAACCAAATCTGTCCTAGTTATCAGGTTCACATGAAGAATATCTGGTGGCGGGTCAGGCGGTGGCGGCATTCAGGGTAAAACCATTATATGCCCAAAATTTGATTTCGGGTATATAAAAACACAACAACCTTGAAAAAAAAAAGCCAACCTGTCATTTTGCATGTTTTACACAGTACCTCTGCTCTGGATCCGTTTCTATTTCTGCTATTCGGCTGTCGTGACCCTAGACAATTAAGTTTCAGCATTTTGTGATTACATTATTAAACACGGAAATATTGTGATTATCACTGCAACTGATAGATTGTGCATCCCTATTTTCTAGTTAATTTTAAATGACATGTTTGTATGTTCAGAAGATAACCGCAAATACTAGGAGGCTACTGTATGCTGGATTGGGGGAATCAGGGCATTTTTTCCATCTCTATACCAAGAAACCTGTTCCTTTATATCTGGAGAATTTGTACACTGGGTTTTAGCTGGAGCTTCATTTGTAACGTTACATTATGACACAGTTTACCTTTATCAGAAAACTGCAGCTCCAGTCATGTGTGGATATTGTGCTTGACTATATTTGGACAAGATTTATTGTTCAGCTCTAGTGATAACCACATTTTGGTTTCTGCGAACAAAAACACTGTATGTTAGTGTTTGAGTTCCCCACCTTCTGCAAAACATCCAGAGCTGTGAGCACAGCTTCCTGCAAGCTAGTGAGCACAGCCTCGGTGTAGGAGGGGAGAATGAAGGGAGAGGCGTCACTGCTGATGGGCACAGACACGGCCCCGTGGAGGATGACCCCGAGCTTCTTCAGGTCCTCCATGCTGAAGTTGGCCTTGATGTGCTGGTACAGAGCTGGGAAAATCTGGATTAATGCTGTAAGGTAGGGCTGGCTGGGGATGAAGGAGAGCTTCTCTGTTGGACCACTGGGCGGCCTGGTGCTGTCCGTCCCCGTTCGATACCATGTGTTCCACGCCGACCACCACAGCGCCGAGTCCTCTAACGCCGACTCCTCGCCTGGGGGAGGGGCCTGCAGCTCAGCGCCATTGTATCGTGTCAGACGCTCAACAAGTGAATCTGAACGTAAGAGGGGTCTGCCAGGACCAGATGCTGAGATGGGGTCAATGAGTACTGGAGGAACCCCCATAGCAGCAAGTGCATCGCCTGCTTTGTCTGAGTCTTTAACAGGTGTAACTATTTGTAGGATCTCCTGAAAGCTCTTGAGGGCAGCCAGTGAGACCTCATTGTTCTTGCTGAGAGCAGCTGACTGTATGTGGTTAAGCAGCACCTCCCAGGCCTCAAAGAAATCACCTACAGAGACACAGAAAAATGAAGGAAAAGTGGGCACCATGTAGTGTAGTGCTTGAGGGTAAAAGTAAGAAATAGTATTTTGCTTTTTAAACATTTATAACTCCGTGTTCGATAAAGACAACGAAAACTACAAGTTATACATAAAGTTGGTCAATATGAATGAATCCATTTTTGCTTTAGACACAGTTACACATTAAAGCTGTATGAAAAGATCAACATTTCTTTAAATTATATATTCTAGGAAGGTGTGATTATAGCGAGTTATCTCTGTAGTAATTTAACCCCAGCGTAGCCACATGAAAAATGTATTATAGTATTAGATGAAAGTCTTAACAGCATTTTTTAAATTATTATGCACAAGTCATGACCAAATTGTTTGCACTAAGTAAATGCAGCGCCAGTCTGTAAGTTACTGTGTTCAATATAAAATACTTACATTTTTACATTAGTTAAATTAAAGCTGCAGGAGCTGGAATTTTAAAATGCACATGTTCCCTCTGCAGCTTTCTCCTGTCAGCCCTATTCAAATGACTACATTACATGAGCTGATTGGGGTTTTTTGCATCACTGTGAGCAACAAAATCAGTTGTGACTCCTCTGTGATTAGTCAAAGTTCACGTCGTGACATAAGCAAAGTAACTTTAAGGACAGGTGAGCTAGTGAGTCGAGTTCATCATCAGAACCATGACGTAACATGAGGAGATGCATTTAAAGACCCTTCTCATTGTGTTGGGAAGTGGTTTAAACTGAGATAGCGTGGAGAGATTCTATCTACCAAATGTCACAGTGATAAAATGATCAGATTACAGATGGTAAAATTGTATGCAAATATAATGATTGTGTATCTGTCAACATTGTTTAACATGGACTAAAATGCAATTGGGCAACATGAGAGCATGAAGACAAGCTCACGTTTTGTTTAAATTTCATTCACTTCTCCTTAGAATATTAATCCTGTCCATGTGGAGATTAAACAGGACTTAATGGGTTTTACAGAACTGTTTCTAAATCTCTGCTCTACTTAGCAGAGACTTACAAATACATTTCATTATGTAAATTGTGGCAGCGTGCCAAAGATGCGTTTATGTGTAGGGAAACACTACCCAGTTATGCAAAGGCTCTATGTGAAGTGAGCAAACACGGAAAAGAAATGCCTAGAAGAAACTGTTCAAATTAGGATTCAGAAATGAGCTTAATTTATTGTCAATGTAATAAATAACATGTGCTACACCTCATATGATTAAAGTACTAAAAATACTATTTTGTACAGACTGTACATACAGTAAGTGTAGAAATTTATCACAGTGAAATAAACTAATTTAAAAATAGTTTGACTTTTCTCTTCTTCAATTTTAAAACCTAAGGGGAGATTTCAACGCTGCACTAATACACATTTATATAGTTGGTGAATACATAAGAGACAGACTGCAATTAGATTGTTGTTGGCTTGCTCACCTATAAAACAGCCCTGAGGATTTCATTTAATACGTCTTTAAGAGGCTTCTTACAAAGCGGCAAACCCACTATGCATCTGTTTTACAAGCTGTGCAGTACTCCCCGTGACTTGTAAAATGGCTTTATATGTTAAATCTCGCATCCAGTCTACATCAGATACGGTTTCGCAGTAGATAATGCATGGCTTACCCAACTGCTGGAGGAGATACCGTCTTGTGTTAAAAATGCGTGCCACACCAGCTAGTGTCAGCACCCACGTCTCAGCCCACTGTTTTTCAGCAGTGTCGCGCGAGTGGTGAATGAGGATGTTCCCTCCGCCAGACTCGATTTTTTCTTTGTCGGCGGTGGTTGAAGATGTCCTCACACAATCCAGCAGGTGGAACAGGACCTGGTGGTGAGACCCAGATAGCTCAAGATACGTCCTGCCACTTCAATTAAATGACAAAAGACTGAAGACGTCCAGTGAATAAACAAATGTTTGTGATGCGAGAGAAAACTGCAGAAAAGAAAGGCTTTTCTCTGATTTTGAAGTAAAAACAAATGTAATATGATTCTTTCTATCTTAACACTGAAGATTAGAGCTTCTGTTAAACAGTGCCACTGAATGAAATGAAGTGTTCTTGGAAATTACCTTCCAGACTACAATATGCCATGTTGGCTGCTGCAGCAGGGTCCCATGGGCTGCGATGGTGGAGAACAGGGTCTGTCCGGCACTTTTCCGAACAGCAGGCCGGGGGTCGACACACAGCTCACCCAGCTTGGCGTATAGGCACAGCCACAGGCAATCGAAGGGAGGGGCGGGGTGGAAGGGCCTGTTCAAAGTCTCTCCTTTCTCCTGGGCCTGTTTCTGCAGGGCCTCTTCCTCTCTCTCTAACTCTAGTGTGATGGTTTCACCTCTTTGGAAGAAGTAGTCTGAAATGTTCCACTGTGGGTAAAATGGAAGTAGAGGTAGAGAACAGTGGCGAAAATTGGAGAAAACGGTCGGTAAAATGCCTGTGGCAGTTTTGCTATCCTATTACCATAAAGTAATCTCACAGGAACTGGCACACTCCTAGAGAAATAACCCTGGAAACCACAGATCGATATCAGGCTTTTCATGGGCTGAATACTGGACAGAGTGTGCGAAATGTCAGAACTGTGTGCTATGATAAGCTGTGTTAAGATAACAAAATGCAAAACCAGGCAGGATGCAATGTTCTAACTGTATGACATACAGATTGTACTACGTTTTAGTGTTGAAACTATTTAAAAGGCACACTCTGAGAAAACCAGAAGCATTTGTTATTCTTTTTTTTTTTTTTTTTTACATTTATGTGCATATTTATGGGCCTTCTGTTAGCTGAGCCTTTATATATCTTATCATATCATGATCTCAGCCACTTAAAAACACCATATTTTACTGCAAAAACCTGTTGGACACATATTTTTCTGAGCACCTACACAGAACATATTGGGTAAAAAAAAATGCGTCTTCAGAAAACGTAGCAGCATGTTTGGGCCTAACCCCAGATACTACAACAGAAAACATCTGTTATCTCACCAGTAGGCCAATAGAGGTGAGGCTGATGTTGAGCTCTTGATTCTGCAGGCCAAAGCTGCCGGCTACATCCACTACGATCTGGAGGCACGTGCAAGGCATGGTGGGTAGAAAGTCTGTCACAACCAACTGCAGGCACTGGAAGGCTGTTCTGATTAATGACTCTCTGGAAAAAACACATAGTAAACATGTAAAAGCAGTGGTGTTTAGTTTTCTGAACACAAACACTGACAGGCTTGGATTGCGCGTAAAACAACTAATCCTGCATCCTCCCCTCTGCTCTTACCCTTGATCATTGCGGATGGCTCCTATCACCCCTAAGACCAGGGGCCATCCGGGCCCCAAGCTGTCCCCTTGGCTTTGTAGAATCTGCAGGACACTCTCCAGTTGTTTCTGCCGGATGTCTGCGTGCAGCACATTGGACAACTCCTTCAGCGGGTTCAGGAGAAGAAGCTGCAGTCGCTTCAGGAAACAAAAGGGAGAGATCTGTTTATGGGGTGCAACTTGTCATCACCATTTTTCACTTTTAATGTTACACCATACAGTGGGATGCTCAAATCAATGTGCTTTAATATTACATTGTTTGAACATAAAATAGCAAACGTAAAAGCTTGCCAACATGCTAAGAAAATCACAGTCATATTGTGCATTGCTACAGGACAGCCATAATTTCTTCGGCTCAGTACTGTCCTATTAATTTTCACGCGGTTGCTCTGCCCTCTTTTCGATAAGCGCTGCATTATTCCCTTTATCTGCGTGGCTGAGGTGAAGGTCACAGACTCTGTGTTTCTGAGTGACATGAGAAAGTGACTGTGACATTTGTTTCTTTTTTTCATTTTAGGCATTAGGCAGACAATTCTAATCTATCATAACTGGCAGTGACACGGTGGAAAGAGATTTCTCAAATGCCAACATTACAAACAAGAGACATCAGAGGCTGGCATATCCCCCAGACCGCCGCAATAACGAAAACCGTCTGTTGTTAGTGATGTTTGCCCACTGACAGCAGAGGAGTCGAGCCGTTTTTGTTTTTAAGTCATTTAGGACACCGAACGGTTTTATTGTTCTAGTCTGGCAACAAAGTGAAGTACAACATGGACGCACGATAGACAAAATGGCAAAAGACTCCACTCCAATCCATAACTGATAACATATTGAATGGTTTTTCCGTCATACTCTATGCCTCAAAAATAAAAACAACACTAAAAATAGGACAAATGGCCCTGTAGCTCACAAGCATGTTCTATCAACAATCAATACCAATTTTTTAGAGGCTGTTAGGTTCTGCTGCTACATTAGAGTCCTGCGGTCTTGATGAAGGAGATCAATCTCCCAACAGAAGTGTGTGGTACTTTCATTGGAGCATAAATCAAAGTCCATATCATCACCCTCATATAAGTCATTCCATTCTCTCATGTTCCATGTTTGACTGACCTTGTTGCTTGTATGTCAATAGGCATCTGTTGTTATAACTGTTTGCATTAAATATGTTAGTAAATATCATATATTCAACGAATGGTTCAGTTTTTTGTTTCCTGAAAAATCTGAAAAAATGGCATAGGCGATTATTTTAAGAAGGCGTCAATATATGAGTTCTTATCAGTGCTCAGTATTATATCTCTAACTTCTATGTAGAAAGACACCAAAATATGGACCACTATAAGTAAAGGCAAGTCATGAATAGTTAAAAAAAAATCCTAAAAATTGTTCAAAAATGTGAATAAACTTTGCAGATATTGTTCTAAAGAAGCTACATAGAAAAATGAAATTAATCTGAGTAGTCGTTTCATCGGAGAAGATGTTTGAAGAAATTGCTAATGAAGATGACGATGACAAAGATGACGCACACACAGCGCCTTCACAAAAAAAACTTAATTCTGTTTGTAGATTTATTTCATATAGAAAGCTTATGTCTGATATTAAAAAACACCTAATTTTGTATTTGTTCTAGCCATATTGTAATACAGGGTTTCAACAAGTTAAATTTACAACCTTTGTAAGACTAGAATTTAACAGAATTTAACATCTATTTTCAGGTGGACAATGATCTTTTCTCCAACCACACTGCAAAAAAAGGGTGTCTAAACACAAGGTAAAAACACTAAATCTGAGGAAAAAGGTCATCAAAACAAGTGAAATATCTGTCCATGTAGCAACATAATTTCACTTGACAAGATTTCTTGAATTAAGATTGTTAAATCTAGAAATAAGTATGTCTACAGATGTATGAACACTTCAAAAAAGAAATTACAGCTTAAAACAAAATAAATTATCTCACATTTCTAAATCAAAATTTTTATATCTTGGCAAGAACCAAATAATTTGCAGTGCAGGCATTATTAAATTTGCACCTCATGCTTTCTTTTCGCTTGCAGCCTGTCCCTCAAAGTTGGTAAAATCAGCTTTCTCGAGCAATGTGCACGACTAATGGCTGCACATGTGTTGGGTTGAATGTGGGGGCTGCAATATTAGCCGTAACACTGGTCTACAAGTAAAATGCTTCCAGAGTAAAAGTAGTTCAGCTTTTACCAAATTTGAGTCATAAA
The DNA here is from genome assembly GCA_030068375.1 of Ostorhinchus rueppellii. Classification (NCBI taxonomy): domain Eukaryota; kingdom Metazoa; phylum Chordata; class Actinopteri; order Kurtiformes; family Apogonidae; genus Ostorhinchus; species Ostorhinchus rueppellii. The sequence continues at coordinate 27,940,278 of JAQQZY010000024.1, read as the reverse complement.
TAAAGAAAGATTCAGTCCAAAGTCCTAGTTGGTTGTAGTTTCTCAGATACAGTCTGAGGCCAAAATGTGAAATTCTGACAATTAAT
>JAQQZY010000024.1:27857181-27872721 GCA_030068375.1 Ostorhinchus rueppellii | reverse complement strand
TGTGTCCATCCACTGTCATTGATCCAACTCCATGGGTTTTACTGGTGAATCAATGTTGTAGAAGATGGCGGTGTTTCTATGGTAACTACGGAGCCTCTGAACGTCCATATGGGTCATGTCTGATGACCATGAAAAGATGAATAACTGTATTTTCCACCAATTATTTACATGTATTGATAGGATTAGTAGATCAGCCGTTTAGATCAGTAGATGGTTTTGGTCACTGGTGGATGTTTGGGTCTTTAAAGTTGCATATTAGTCAGTGTTTGTTGCTAGCCAACCGTTACAACATGTATCCTCCCACAGCTGTAAGAAATGAATAATGTTGTACACACTTAGCCTATGTATGCACAGGGGCAAACAGAGAAATCTATCATACAGAAATATCTGAGATTCTGTTTTCATCCTACACATATACAGGCAATGTGTAGGTGTCTACATGAATGTTGTTGTCTCTAATAAATCTTGTGCGTTATCCTGCACTGTTCACAAGGACTTTGTTGTTTCAGCGCAACACTGACATTTATAATTTGCAGCAGAAATTCATTCTTATAGACTACCACGCAGCAGTTTTACAAGAAACATGTCATGTATACATTTTGTATATGCAAAATATGAATATAAATATGCAAAAGAAGCAAGTAGTGCAGAGATCAGTATATGGTTCTAAAGGCAGAAGGATTTGCTCCATTATTGATTCTAAGAACTTTCCTTAACCTTGGCTCTGTCCTTGGAAAAGGGATTACCTTCAAATATCGGGCAGATCTTTCTCCAGCAGGTGATGCCACCCTCACTGGTGTACTGTCCCAGGGCGGTCTCCAGAAAGAAAACTGGGATTCCACAGGCAAACAGGAAAATGAGATATGGGATGAAGAAGGCCCCTAGGAAAAACAAACAAACAAACAAACAAACAAAAACAATTCAAAGAGTGGTTCATTTAGATGCCGTCTGTATATTCTCAAGAAATACACAACAGTATATTGTTAATGACTTCATTCATACAGTTTTAGATATTTAAAGAAATGGACCAGTTAAGTTATTCTATTTCTATAACATTTTTTCATATATTTAAACTATATATATTCATAATATATTAAAACACTTTCCACTTTATGCACTTGTGTCATTACTTAACATAAGGCAACAGAGAAAGTAAAATTTTTTGGCTCTTTGCCCACATTCAGTGAACCATTATCCACATTGAGCAATGAATATTCTCCAATAGATCACACATTAACTCTATTATTATCTGTTCACAAACTGTATTGGCAAGAAATTCATGGAAATCCCATAGGCATTCTGTTTTTGTATTCCACTAATGATGTAAGAATCCATCACCATGTGTTCTGGGGTTTAATGGTTGAAGATTTGACAAACATGTCAAAACATGTGCCTTTGAAACATGTACTTCTGTTGTGTATGTGGTTAGAGGTACTAAACTAAACTCCAGCACTCACCTCCCCCATTCTTATAACATAGGTAGGGGAAACGCCAGACATTCCCCAAGCCTATAATTTCTCCAGCCACCGACAGCACAAACTCCAGCTTGTTGCCCCATTGACCCCTGTCTTTCATCTTTTCCTCAGTGCTGGGCACAATGTCCAGGGACCTGCTGTGTCCATTGGAATGCTCCACTTTGGACTGGTTGTCCATCTCTCTGCCGCGTCTTTAGGATCACATTAGAAACAGAAGAAGAGAGGAAAGCATGAAGAAATTCTGCCAATAACGTCACCACTTATATCCTTCAAAGCTGAAATTAAATTAAATCAGATGAGTTAAGATTTGATATTTGATAAGGTTATGACCATGACAGTTCAATTCATGAAATTTTCAGCATCTTTACAGAAAATACTTATTTAATTATTAAACAAATGTTTCCTTAAAGCAAACTGAATTTGACTAATTTTTTTCCATCATATCTTAAAGTTACATGGGATGGAATGGGTTCAGTTTCACAGCTCTGACAATATTTTCATTCGACTGATGTATGAACAGATTGTATTGACAAGTACTTTACAGAATTCATTGAAGTACATTACAAATTATCCATAAGGACCCACTGTGACTTTTGTGTCAGTTCCCAAATATTGTTTTCCTCTGTATTTAACCTTTCCTAAGTGATTTATCACCATTTATTGTAATATTATCCTTTGAATTTTGCATTTTTTTCCCCAGAGAAAATCATCTGTTTTCCTATATTTAATTGACAATTCTTTATAATCAGAAATGTGTCCTTTTTTAAAAATTATGTTATAATGAAACACGGGCATGGGAAACGACAAATGTCAGTACTATATGCAAAGCTTGTCTCATATGATAAAGAATCTAGCGATAGTGTCGATATTAACCCTTTCATGCATACTGGTCACTACAGTGGACAGTTATTCTACAGCTGTTTTCCTGTGTATTCATGGATTTTGTAGTTTTAGTTCCGTATCAGCCAACACAGTGGACGCTTACGCATCATCCCATAATACACTGACATTCATGTCATTACTGTCACTTTACTGCTCTTGATAAACCTGATCTGCACTAGCATGTATGAGTATAAATCAATTGCGTGATATTACTTAGACTGTAATTTCTAGAGGTTTATTTTTAAACAAAAACTATTTTTTTTTTGTATATTACCTCCACGAAGTGAGTAATGAATAGTATTAGTATATGTTGAAATGTAAAAAACATTAGATTAGCAGCATTAGAGACGTTTTTATTCATAAATTTCAAACATTATCTCAATAAATATGTGTCTTTGCTTCAAAAAATAAATCTATGGTGTTTAGCTGCTGAACATTTTTGCAACCGCCTGAAAAATAGTAAATTAATAATAATTTTTTTAAAAAGTTCAATCTACTTGTTTTTTTTAATCCCTAAAGAGGAATCAAAAACACTGAGGAAAAACATCTTGATTAAGGTTGTCATAATTCATGCATGAAAGTGTTAAACCTGATGTTAATCTTAACAGTAATTATGATAGAAATTGTTCAGAATTTAACTGAAAAGGGAAAAAGAAATGGTAGGATATGTGATCAGACAAATCAAGACAATGTACAACAGGAACATAGATGAAATAAATTACCTGAAAGTTTTATCTTTAATTACAAATAGAGGCTGGCCTGGTTCATGAACATGTCATATGAAGATCTAATATTTAACTTTGGATTACTGATCAAACTATGGATAGGAGGATATTTCAGGACCTTGGCTAGTTCTTAAGTAGAAATCCCACTGTGCACACGTTTGCATGAACGAACCTATGTCTCTGAGTCTACTGTACTGGATGAGGTAACAGTTTAATATTCTGCCCCTGTTTAGGGGCCAGTGCTACAGAAAGAATTTCTTTCTGTTTAGGAAACAGACAGCTCACTGACTGTGCTCACTCCTGTCAGGTTGCATTAACAGGCCTCTCACTAGCTCTGCTCTGTCACTCTGTTTCCTCACACTGGAGCATGACATTGTGGTCATTTACACAGTTCATATTCAAATGAACTGGTCATCAGTTTGCAGGATACATGCTCGAGTTGATTCAGTTAGAATAATGGATGTAGATGCCAGAGTTTCACGTAAATGAACACATTGACCCCAGTGTCAGAGCTGGTGTCATGTGATCATTGAAGGTGCTTTTTCTTAAAGTTTGCATCCGAAAACACCAAGACAAATGTAAATCACATTCAGCCACAAGTGTTCTGTGAAGGTATTCTTAGGAATGTACTCCTACTGGCAAAGGGCAGAGGTGGGGCAGAAGTGTGACTCTGTGTGTGCTATGTGTATGGATTTGGAGGCCGGACGTGTTTCAGGAGCCAAATTCCAACTTCTGAAGCCGTAGTGTGGCCTGAAGTAAAAATAGACCCCTTGTTTTCAGAGGGATCTTGGTGGGAATGAAGGCTTAGAGCAACAAAAGATGGGGTGTCCTTCTGCTCTACATTGGCAAATGAAAATCCTTTCTGGCCAGGCAGCCAAATAACGGTTTACCTCACATTTTCACAATTTCTTTGCGGATTAGTGGAGACCAGAACACACAGGCTGCCTTCACTTCACAACTCTTTTTGACGGTGAAACCAAATATCACAATTACTTACAGAATCGGCGATAGACTGCAACAGTTTTCTCACATATGTGTTTAAAGAATGTCAAAAGAGATGCACACTGTGAGAAAAGTGCCAAGTCTAAGACTGAACTCACTGAAGCTCACAGATGTTGTATCCCAGGAAACAGGAACATCATTTCTCTGTAAAGTAAATGACTATTAAAGCGGCTGACTTTTGCACTACTGGGATCAACTCAACTCTCTTCAACTTAACGTAGCTTGGCTTAGCTTCCTTTGGCCCTCAATGTATCGCATTACCCTGCAGGTATTGTGCTCCCGCAGTGCGTTGTCATAGAGACACGGCATAAACAATGGTAGTGCCATCCTGAGCGAGACTACAGCCACAAACTGAGTGGCATCCTCTTGTGCTGAAATGCTGCTGATTTGTTGGCTGATGTGGCCGTGACTCTGATGCTGATGCAGAGATGTCCAAATGTGCAATGACATGAAAATCTAATGGGGGCTGGCTCCAAAAGGGGAGTGTAATTCCCATAGACACCAATGTCAAAATGGACATATTCAGCTGAAACAAACATGGGTACAGCTGGATGCAAAATCAAACAAAAAAGTAATGGCATCTGGATTTGATTTCCACCTCCATGACAACAGTATAGATGATGTATGTCGATATAGAAACACTTTTTTTTTTTTTGGATGATTCAGTCAGGTTATGCATATTTTTAGGGAGTACCATTTGTGTCTGCCATGCTGTTTATCCTTTACTTCTGTTTGGGACCAAGCAGTAAGGCAACAAGGAAACCGGATTTAAAGTTTCAAATATGGGTTTTTATTCACCCAAAAGATATTAAAAAAAAACAATTACAAATGATGAGTTTAACAAGTAGTTATAAAAGAGGTCAACATAACAGAACTGTACTCAAAATAATAGCAACTAAAGCTGAGGACAAGAACTGAGGATCAAATAAACTGACAAAAAACGGACCTACCAAAATGAGAAAAAGGTGAACATATGTAACAGTTGGACCTACCCATTAAATAACAAAAGGGGAAAACAAGATAGACAGCAACTTAATCTAAATACAATTGAAGTTTTAAAAACATTAAGTCCCCCCCATGACATCACAGTCCATGATTCAACCCTGACGAGGTGGCTGCAGCATATAATCAAGGATTCAACGAAGTTTATTGTCATTCAGCGAGAGAAAGAACGAAACTAGACACTGAGGACCTGTATTAGCCATCACAATAAATAACTAAGGCTACCATGTAACTGCAGTCAAATGTGGCCCAAATCCAACTTTTTGCCACTATTTGACCTGTATCTGACTTTTTAAAGACAGTCTGAACAGCACAAATCTGATTTTTTAAAAATCCGACCCAGGCCACTTTCATTTGTGGTACTAAATCCGATATGTATCAGATCTTTTCCCACGCGACGTCAGTCTGAACGGCCAGGTCGCATTTATCCTTTACATTATTGAAATCCCCGGAGATGAGTGTCTTATCATGAGTGTTACGGAGAGGTGGTCACAGATATATCTAAACATTTTTCTTGTCATTGGAAAATTCTGAACAAAGTCTGTGTCAGTGAAGTCGCTAACATCACTATCCCACCACTCCTACGACTACGACTCCACATTCAAATACTCCGTTGTACAGACGCTGCAGCCACATTAATAAACCTGGCTCTGCTCTTTTTTAACCTTCTACTTAAAATTATTTGACTGGTACTGACTTCGGTTTTAGACAAACTTTATCAGTGCCACACACGCCAATACAAGATGCCTCCGTATTTACTTCCTTAAACACAGTGCGTGCTGCGTGGTCCCGTATGATGTCAGGGCCTCTTATGCGTATGTGGGTTACTTCAGAGTCGCATTCAGTTCATACTCAAAACTGATAGAAGTCGCATTTAATTTGCACAGCACAGAAAAAAATCGAATTTCACAAAAAAATCTGAATTGTGCATTAAGACCTGCTGTGTGAACATAGCCTAATAAATAGTGAATATGCTAAAATCTACTAAAACCAAGGCTTAATATATACAATAATTAAATTAATAAAAAATCAAATCAAATATAGGTCTAAATTTTGCTTAAAACATGGAATAATACCGCTATCTACAGCCCTAACCTAAACATAATACTCATTGAAGTACAGTCCAGAGCAGCAGTACAAAGTGCAAGGAGGTCTGTGTCAGAGTCAGTGAATGGTTCTACAGCAGTGCAATAAACTGCAGTTTAGGTCCTGGTGTACCCTGCCCCCCTTTGCCCTTTGTGCCCCTCTGCTCCACCCTTTGCCACACCTTTTCCCCACCTGGTGGGCTGTGTGGCAGTGTCCTTCACAACTTCCTTAAAGCAGCATGTGACTTTCACCACTAATTTTTTTTTTCAAATTCGTGAAACCCCAATGATCGCTTAATTATTGCTGACCCATTAATCTTTCCATGCTTACACATCTAAATCACTTCCCTTACAGTGAGCTACCTCGACAGTCTGCTCGTTATAAAACAAATGGAAATGTCACTCAGGCCTTTTCGGAAATTTTGTCGCCAAGTGCATTGTGGGAATGGGAATTCCATGCAGCAGCAACAAAGATGGAGACCAAGTGGTTTCTCACAGAACTGGCAAAAAAACGTTCTTTCCACACATTGTAGCCAGATCGCTACAACATAAAATTATACAGGGTTGTTTTAAAAAATGAATATAGTTGGTGGATGAAGGTAAAGGCGACATTTGCGCTTCACAACAAAATTTCCAAAAAGGCCCGAGTAATGTTTTGGTTTGTTATGTAAACAAGTGGACTGTGTTTATCTTGCGTTCCATTTACCTCGGAAATCGGAGCTCGGACTTGGATTTCACGCCACACCCGAGTTCAGAGCATTCCAGTTTCTTTGTTGTTGTTCAGAGTTAGATAAAAGATGGCTGCACCCATGAAAGTAATTCTCACCCCAGCTTTGTTAGAATTCAAGGAACTTTTAAATAAATATGCAATGCAATATGCATTTGGGTAGTCTCCATTCAGACGAGAAAACGTGAATGCAACTGTGGCTGTTTTATTTACAAATCAAAGCGGCTCTTCCCTAAACAATGGGTCAGCGATCACAAATTGGCCTATTAAATAAATGTGTGAATGTTTACAGGAATACATGTTAAATGTGTTGAATGACAGTGGAAATGAGTGTTGCTCACTTTTTTCCAGACTTCAGAATTTTGAATATTACTTCAGTTTGAGTATTTTGTTTGCAGTACCAGGCAGCAAAGGGCTAACAGGTTAGCATTTTGTTTGCAGAGCCAGTGTAATAGTTCAAACGTGCCACATACAAAACACTTTTAATGCATTTCTGACTTTAGCTGTGCTTCTCCATATATCCGGAACAGTACTTAAGCGTATATTACTCGGATAATTTATCAAATAAGTTAAAAGTACAGCTAAACTGAATAGCTCAGGCCTTCACATAGGGCGCCGCCATGATGGGAATATCACACACGTCACTGGTCGGGGTACTCTGGATTAGCCCGACCTAGAAGTCAGAAATCTGAGGTCAAGCCAATGTAAGGAAGGCGTTCCCATGATGTTTTCAGAGTTCGTCCGACTTCCAAGGACAACTGGAACGCCGCATTATGATGGAGTCACCGTTAAAGTTGTTCATCATGAGGGAAGTGGTGTGTAAGCACAGAAAGACTAATGGATTAGTGATAATTAGGATATCACTCAGGTTTTAAAAATTTGAAAAAATTTGTGATGAAAGTCATACACAGCTTTAACTTGTTTATTGAATTAAAGTTATTTTAACAGACAGCTCTGCCATAGCTGATTTAAGGAGTTACATTAACAAGACCATCAGAAGATTCTTTCATGAAATTTACTAGTACTTAATTAAAATAGCTGGTATTAGCTGGTGTTAGCATTAAATAGCACTGAATGATATGATCTGCCAGCTAGTGAAGCTAATTAGCTTTTGTAGCTGTAATTAATGTGATTGTTCATCACAACTTTGTCATTACTGTTATTAAACACATCTGATCTGTTAATATTTATTAAGTAGCAATATGAACAAACTATGTAAAACCTGTAATTGATGTGATTTGAAAACTATGAAAATACATGTTATACACTTTGGTTTAGGCTAATGTAAACATACACACCTTAATATGTCTTGACCTGTTGTTGAAGAAGCAGAGCAAGCCCTTTCCTCCCACCCAATTTTACTTACTAATTTACTTATGTATTTATTTATTCTTCTTCTTTCTCTATTTTTTGTTCAATATTTTTGAAAACCCTGATTGAGCATCTTTGTTGATATTTGATAAATGGACATTGATGTACCCAAATGGGTGACTTTGTATTGATGCTTATCCAATAAATAAATACAAATAATTAAGCAGCAAAGTAACTGATACTTGATGGCGTTTATGAATATGTTGTTACTCAATGCGCCCCATGTTGTCAGGAAGTTCTGGTTTCATTCCTTATTCTTTCAAAATAAAACCTTTATATGAAGATTTTTTTTCAGCTGAGAATATAATTCTTTACACTTAAAATCTGTCGTTGACTTATCTGATTTGAGAATTTGCTCTGTGGCCTATTGGCACAACAACAACTCTGGATCGACCAGTCTGTGACTTGTCTGTTTTTGGAATCTTTAATGTAAAATTTGAAGTGCAATTGCAAATTTTGGTTATTGGATATGGGATTATTATGGTTTAACATCTAGCTAAGACGATAACTGAACAGTAGGATTGTAAAATAAAGTGGGTGACTTTGTAACATTCTTTTGTTTGGAGTTAAAGTGCACATGGTAAAGAACGACATGTGGTGTTAGTGACCATAAGTTTACACACAGTCTGAAATCTGTCTAAAAACAAGAGCAAAGCCATCGATTGAGCAGAAATCAATACTGTGCTCTCTGCTCAGTTTCATCCATAGCATATATAAATTAAACACTAATCCTTAAGATAAGAAAAGTGGTCCCCCAATGATACTGATTCTTAGTGGCGTCCTGTAAACAGTAGTCTCTAATATTCTTCCACTTCTGTACAGTTCAGTGTTACATATGTATCTATAGTTTACTATACCCTGAATCCCCCCATTCTTGGATCATTACAGGCTAATGCATAACTAGAGTTACATAAGGCAGAAACATCAGAGTAACCTCTACAGTAGTGGTTACAGATGCTGTATTAAAATTCGACACTTGCATTTAAAAACTTACATAATCAAGCTGTGTTAGTCACAAGGTAGTGTTGACACAAGATAAGCAAATGTTACTGAGAATTTATTGATCACTAGCTGAGAATAAAGTATGATTCCTAACAGAACTCCATACTGTCTTAGACAAATGACTCAACTATCACCAGAGTGTTAATGTGAGAGTGAATGAATAATGGAACAGTAATGTAAAGTGCTTTGGATGTCTTAAAAAATGCTATAGAAATCCAATCCATTATTATTATTTATTATTTGTAGTATTATCTAGTTTCACCTGCTTTTGGATTACAACAGAGAATAGTGCCACCACTGAACATAAGTGTAAAGGCAGGATTTTAAATCTCAAATGCACTGCCTTTGCACATACAAAAGTTTGTTAAACTACTTTTTTAAAAAAAAAAGGAAATTTAAACACAATCATGATTTGGTTGTAGAATTAGAATTATTTAGCCAGCTCTCAAACAGCAACTCACAAAACAACTGTTCCAGCAACAAAAAAAAAGTGTTTGTGATATTGTAAAGAAGCAAAGATAATTAACAACCTATACTCTCTGAAATCTGGAAAACACTTATGTACTCACCTTGTGCAATGCTGTACACTCAATGATGTTTCCAGATGAAAGGGAGGACGTAACAGGGGCCTGTTGTTGTTTTAGGTTTCACTATATAACATGCATGAATGGGCGGAGATCACAGAAACTGAAGAGTTTGGTGCAGCCTACAGTGAACATTTCCCTCTGCATCGCCCTGCTCTGAATACTCCCCCTTCGTCCAGTTCCATTCAGAGACACCCCACCACCACCACCACCACACAGTCACCACAGCACACTAGAGATCTGTGCTGTCTCAGCGTGGTGGGCTGATTGCATAACCTTTTGACACACACATATTCCCAGAGCTTTTCTTACCAGAGACCAACCACAAAGTAACACACGAGGGTCTGGTCAGACTGGTGTTTAGGTGGATCTGCACATTACACCATAGAGATATACGCATGATGTATGTTGTATGCAAACTCTGTTAACATGCAATTTGTTCACAAGATTCACATTGTGTTTGAGCTGTAATTAAAACATCACTACGGCTCCATGAGGTCCACGCTCCAACACATCCTTAGTTCAGCCTCCGGAAAAAGCCTCTTTATTCTCCAAACCAGATCCCTTCTTCACAGACCCAGTCGCCCATTCAGAACATTTTCCCACCGCAGGGGTCCAACGTAGCCTGGTTCAAGTCATTTGTTGTAAGGCCACATCACAGAGGGTTTTCGTGGAGGTGGGGGATGGGAGTGGTGTGCTCCAGCTTTTCCTGTCTGAAATCTTTCAGGGTGGTGGTCTTTTTCTCCCCATCCCTTAACTCAAATCAAATTATAATTCATGACACGGACATGTTAACTTTCTATACACTGGGAAAAAATGTAAATCTGACTAAGTGTATTTTTTGAGATTTCTAGTCAAAATGTCTCATCACACTTAAAATCTGACATCATCACCTGAAGAGTCACTTTTCAGTGAGATATTAGAACTTAGTTTTATACAATAGATCTTGAAAGTTTTATTTCATTAAATCTTATCAAAATACTGGTAATTTTCACGTGTTCCACTGACAGATTTTTTTTTTTTTTTGCTTAATTTAAGAATTTTTGCTTAATTCAGGATTTGTTTTGCTTAAGATTTTTTTTTTTTTTTTTACTTAATTCAAGATTTATTTATTTTTTTTGCTTATTCAACATGTTTTTTTTTTTTGGCTTGATTCAAGGTTTTTTTTATTGTTTAATTCAAACAATTTTTTTTGCTTGATTCAAGATTTTTTTGGTTTAATTCAAGAGGTTTTTTTTTTGCATAATTTAAGATTTATTTATTTATTTTATGCTTAATTCAAGATTTTTGAAAAAATTTATTTAGATTTTATTTTTGTTTAATTCAAGCAAAAAAAAAAAACAATCTGCCAATGAAACAAGTGTAAATGATCTTGATATGATTTCATGAAATAAGATTTTCAACATCTATTGTCTAAAATTAAGTTCTTATATCTCACTGAAAAGTTACTCTTTAGTTGATTATGCCTTACTTTAAGTGTGATGCGATATTTTGACTAGAAATTAGAAAATTACACTTGGTAAGAGTTAGATTTTTTGCAGTGTAAAAATGAAGCGACTTGCCTCGACTTCTCTTTAATGTCAATTTTGACTTTTTATGTGCGAATAAAGTTGAAATGATTTGAGAAACACACAGTAGTTCAACAAAACCTTCCTTGTATTTACAGCTTCTAAAAAAGCGGTTAAATATTAAATTGCTCTGCATCTTCTGTTATGAGCTTCACGACCACACACGATGTTGCGGCTGACTCAGAAAAGGTCTGAGGTCAACGTGGTTTACATTTCTAGTGTATTTATTGAATGCTGTCTCTGAATAATAATGAAAAATTGGATGTACCTAAATATGTAAAGCTTTCTTAAGCACTCATAACTTACACACACATTTATTCAACTCTAAATGCAGCTGTTAAAAACAAAATCCTTGTAACTTCAGTCATAAATTCCTGTGGGGCACAAAGTAAGAAAAACAGTCCGAAAACAACGGGGGAGTGGTGATAATGACCTGTATTTAGTCCGTTTCTCTGCGGCTTCCTGCTGTTCTCAGACTGTACTGCCACAGGTCACTGCTCAGATTGTACACCATTTTCTCTGCAGCATCCATCCTGTCTCTTCACATCAAACTCACATGTGCTGTTTAATGACTGCGTGAAAGGGTCTGACTTAAGACGTCCTGGAACGGAGGATTATCATTTTCACAGCAGACCCACTCATGAGGCCTGATTCTTAGGAAAATAAAACATGTGTAAATCCTGCATGTATATTTGTTGGCAAAAAAAAAAAACGTCCTTTCATTTGTGTGTTTTTGTAATATCTAAGAACACTTTATTCAGTATAGAAACATTTATTCAGTTATCATTAGGTACAAAGTTTTTTTTTACATGACACCACACTGAAAAAAATGATCTTATGGATATTTACAGACTTTAAGCCACAAAATAGTCCAGATGTGTCTTAATAAATGCTGAACTTCTAATTTTGCGCTGGACAGACCGCATGACAGAAAACTTTCCGTGAAGGCAAAAGGAGGTAAAAGGTACAGGACACAGACTAAACCCTGTGTCAACACTGGCGACTGATCAAACTCAATATACCCTCACTGACCAAACATGCCAAAGTCTGGTGGATACTTTTCACCTCTTACTTACAACACATTTACCTTGTTGTCCAAATCAATCCCCTGGAATTTAGTGTCTTTTAACTATTTCATTGCCTTTATTGCTTTTCCTGGTTTGTGCCGTAATCACTAAAATGCTTTTTTATGTCCAAACTATCTTGAAATACTACATTTTCCGCTGAGAGTGAAGGGAATGACCGCCATGTTTTTATTTTGAGAAGCCTAGCTGCAAGCGGTCATGTGAAAAATAATGTGAACATTTTACAATTTTCAGGGTCTAATTGTGAAACTGGCATGTTTTGCACTTTTGATAAAAGTAGCTATTTCACATTTTGATATGAGACTGGGTTGAACATGACTCTAACGTTAGACTAGTGATGATCGAGCACAGTCAGGGGCCACATTCAGCTAAATTTGATCTGAAGTAGGCCAGACCAGTGAAATAATAACGTAATAATATATAAATAATGTCAACTCCATACTTCTCTCTGTGTTTTAGAGCAAAAATAAGTACAATTACATTATGAAAAGGTTTACATTTACAAACTCTCCTTTCAAACAATGTGAATAACATGAACAAACTGAAAAAATAAGTCTAATTACCTCCGTCAAGGAGGTTATGTTTTACTGTGCGTTTGTTTGTTTGTTACCATCCATCCGACTTTGTTTTTAAGCAACAGAACTCAAAAAGTTATGGACGGATTTTGATGAAATTTTCAGGGTATGTCCACTCTGGGTCAAGGAAGAGATGATTAAATTTTGGAGGCGTTTTGAATCACCACCTGGATCCAGGAACTTTTTAAGGGATTCTTTATCATTGTGAGATAGGGCATGGTGACACAGAGTTGCATGAGGTCATTCACCACCATCTAGTGGAGGAAAAGTACTAACACTATCTTAAAAACAAAAACAAACAAACACTACCTTAAAAAACAAAAAAAGTACAAACACTACCTTAAAAAAAATACAAACACTATCTTTAAAAAAAAATACAAACATTACTTTAAAAAAAATACATACACTATCTTGACGGAGGTCTGCGCTCTCCGAGTGCTCTTCTAGTTTTAATAGTGTCTCTGTTTATCATCTACACATGTACATTATACCTTACAGATCACAGTGGATCTACAAATACATAAAACATTTAATAACAGGGAGAATATTGATAAAATCATATTCAATTCTTTTCAGACATTTCAGGGTTTTTTAAAAAATATTTGTTCAGGTTAGTCACTTTTTTTGCAAAATTATTATACTTTGTTTTAGTGTAAATACATGAAAATATTTTCATTTACAAAAAAATTTGGAGTTGTTATTATTTACCTATTGTTATGATTGTATTTTACTGGTCCTGCCCATTTGAGATTGAATTGTTCTAAATGTGGAACCTGAACTAAAAGAGTTGTTCATATCTTAGTATAATTTTTGGATTTCACAAATTCATCCCAAGGGCCAAACTGGACCCTTTGGTGGACCAGATTTGGCCCCTGGGCCGTATGTTTGACACCTGTGATCTAACATATCTTCATTAAAAAGTAAAAAAAAAACAAACAGAAATAATTAACTCATTCACTGCCAATGACGTGTTTTAGCATCAATCGGTTTTCATTGGGGGGGGGGGGGGTGCTAGGAAACGACCTGGAGCAACTTTGAGGAAGTATTTAGCATTCAGGCATTTTGGGCGAAACCACCCTGTGTTCTAAGGTCAATAACTTGAGAACCGAAAAAGCTGGAAACAAAATGTTTTTTCCACATGAAAGAAGAGACTTTACACTTTATTTTGATGGGTGCTATGTTTATGTAGTCCTAGAACTCGATATTCTGTGAGTCTTGAAAATCAGTCAAAATGCTCTAAAGCGCCTGGCAGTATGGGGGTTTCTGTTCTGAAAATGCCTGGCAGTGAATGAGTTAAGGAATGTGACAATAGATGTTTTGGTCTGAATAACCCACAGATGGAATAAACTGCTGCTACATGACAAAATAACACCCAACAGAAACACTGAGCTCTTACATCTGTAGAATTATCATTACAGATTTCCACCTCACCGGTAAAACATCTGCTCAATACCTTTTTTTTTGCAACATTCATAAACAGATCTGTCGAACAGGCCACCTACTGGTTCCAAATGTTTCCAGACACTAAACTCTGTATTCATTTGAAAAGGTTTCATCTTAATCGTCTCTTTATGTGAGGTTCTTCCATATTTTATGTTCTTCCTCAAAGGCCATTTTTACTTCCAGATAAAACAGTGTATCTATGGAATCAATTAATTGCATGTGTGTTTTTAGAATATTGTCTCACTGGAAAAAAAATCAAAATCTTTCTAAGTGTATTTTTCTTATTTCTAATCCAAATATCTCATCGCACTTAAAATAAGATAAAATCACCTCAAGAGTAATTTTTCAGTGAGATAGAAGAAGTTATTTTTAGACACTAGATCTGGAAAATCTTTTTCCAAGAAATCTTACCAAGATGATTTTCACTTGTTCCATTGGCAGATTTTTTAAATGTCTTTATTTATTTTAACTTGAATTAAACTAAATTGAATTGAATTAAGCGGGAAAAAAATCTGTTAATGGAAATTTATCTTACTAAGATTTCTGGATATAAGATTTTTAAGATCTGTTGTCTAAAAATAAGTTCTTATATCTCACTGAAAAGTTACTCTTTAGGTCAGAGGTGTCAAACATGCGGCCCGGGGGCCAAATCCGGCCCTCCAAAGGGTCCATTTCAACCCATGGGATGACTTTGTGAAACGCAAAAATTACACTGAAGATATTAATCATTTTAGTTCAGGTTCCCCATACAGACTAATTTAATTTAATCTACAGTGGGTCAGATCAGTAAAATACTATCATAATAACCTATAAAAACTCCAAATTTTTATCTTTGTAAATATAAACACTTTCAAGTCATTTTACTGTATTTATATGAAAACAAACTATCATTTCACAAAAATGCAAATAACACTGCTCTACAATGTCTTACAAAATCTCTACTTCAGACATTAAATGTGCTAAATCTTACATAGTTTAATAAGATGAATCAGAAAACAAATGACCAAAGTGCTG
>JAQQZY010000024.1:27826666-27838842 GCA_030068375.1 Ostorhinchus rueppellii | reverse complement strand
CACTTGTATTTTATTGTTTTGTAATATAAAACAGACAGGAACAAAACAAAAAACATGGGTTGCACATTCTAATTATTTTGCTTATACAATGTCCATTTTGTCCACTTTTTGTCCATTTGTGGTTCTTGTAGTCTCAATCGGTGGGTTAATTTTTCCATTGTAAATATTTCTTTAGTCGTTGATGTCCATTGTTCCTTTGATGGGACAACATTTTGCCCACATTTCCTAGTTATACACTTTTGGGCTGCTATCAACATTATCTTCAATAAGTATTTATCACTTTCCTGTACAGTAGCATCAACAAAGTTACACAAGTAATAAAAATCAGGTTTCAGTGGTATCACATAACACAGCACTTTACAGAGAACGTTACAAGTACTTTTCCAAAATTCAGAAAGTTTCGGGCATTTCCAGAAGATATGTGAATGGTCACCATCTATTTCCCCACATTTTCTCCAGCAGCTTTTGATTTTACCAGGCAAACTCTCTCCATGGCCGAGAGCTCGTGGTAGTTTGATGAAATTTCCACATGTTCTGCCAGTCTGTCTCTTGGATTGTTATACTAAATTCTTTTTCCCATTTTGTTTTTACTTTTTGTGTTATATGTTTATCAACATTCATTAAAGCTTTATATAAAACTGAAATTATCCTAAAATCACTGCCTTTGTAGGCTTTGGTCATTATTTGCACCATTCCACTCTCCCCCATGGAGGGATCCACCCAGACTTCTTTATTATAATAGTCTCTCATTTGGAGATACTGAAAAAATGGTTTCTTCCAAGTTCAAAACTTTGTTTCAAATTTTGGAATCTCTCCAGCCTCCCACTATTCTCAAAAACACACCAAGCAGTAATTCCCTTTGTTATCCAGTATTTGTTACTTTGATCGTGTTTAGCTGGCACAAATTTAGTATCATATCCGATCCATTTCAATTTTTTTACTTGCTTTTGGATTCTATGTGTCTTCAGTATTCCAAACCAAACACTGAATGTATGTCTCATTATTGGATTTAAGTATATGTTTTACTTCCAATATTTCACTTGCATTTTTTAAATATTTTGTATAATCTTTGAGGCCTCTTTTCCTGAAATGCCAAATGTCAATTTTGTGTCATGATGTATGTGACACAGTGATTGAATGAATCAATTAGTCAATCAATGAAACAAGGCTCTATTTTCATTTTATAGAATAGAATAGAACTTTATTGTCATATAACCTTGGTTTTAATGAAATGGGTATTAAATATATCAAGGGTGGCCAACCCTGGTCCTCGAGAGCCCCAATCCTGCATGTTTTGGATGTTTCCCTCTTCCAGCACACCTGACGGTCCTTATCAGGCTTCTGCAGAGCTTGATGATAGGCTCATCATTTGAATCAGTGTGTTGGAAGAGGGACACATCTAAAACGTGCAGGGTTGTGGGTCTCGAGGACCAGGGTTGGCCACCCCTGAAATATATCATATCAATTTACCTGTTCATGATTTATCACTTCTTTATTTTAAAGAAATTTCATTTCATTTAAGAATTTGAGGGTTTTTCCATTGCCTACATAAAAAAAAAAAAAATCTTGTAGTGAACATGGAAACACTGTGATCTTCTACAGCAGGGGTGGGGAGTCCTGGTCCTCAAGGGCCAGTATCCTGCATGTTTTAGATATTTCCCTCTTCCAGCACACCTGACAGTCATTATCACGCTCCGACAGATGATGATAGGCTCATCATTTGAATCAGGTGTGTTGGAAGAGGGATACATCTAAAACATGCAGGATAGCAGCCCTAGAGGACCAGGATTCCCCACCTGTTCAACAGCATTGATTCACCAGTTAGACCCATGGAGTTGGATCTTCAGTTTTCTCTGTTTAAATATAATAACCATTGAATTTATTAGTCTGGGCTTCAATGAACATCTGATCAGTGAGTTAAATATAGGAAAATACTTGGTCTTCACAGAAAAAAACCTTCAAAATACACAGGATAATATTGCAATAAATTGTGATAAATCCCTGAATAAAGGTTAAATATAGAGAAAGATTAATTTGGGAATTGACACAAAAGTAGCTTTACAGGGTCTTCATGGGTTAAAGATTAAATGATGGTGGAGGGGATGTCTATGGAACAATAT
Organism: Ostorhinchus rueppellii; assembly: GCA_030068375.1. Classification (NCBI taxonomy): domain Eukaryota; kingdom Metazoa; phylum Chordata; class Actinopteri; order Kurtiformes; family Apogonidae; genus Ostorhinchus; species Ostorhinchus rueppellii. Next base: position 27,836,722 of record JAQQZY010000024.1, on the reverse strand, counting down.
TCAAATGAGGTAATTGAAAAATACATTAAACTCAACATATTAATTGACAGTATTTTATGAAGGCTATCATTATGATTGAAGAGGCAGCCCTTACGCACAAAACAAATGGTGAACCTGAGGCTGTGACAGGTGCAGATTCCCTTCAGTTCTTCCTGTTAGAGCGCGCACAGATTTGACCCCACCCCTTTCGTGTGGCAACGAGCGCGTGTGGTGCAATTTCAACAACATCTGCAGCACGCGACATTGCAGCATCCAGACGTTGACGTTTATTTTTGGCTTCTCTTCTCCTCATTTCGTATTTTCTATGCGCAAAAGACGCAGAAATGTTAATGTAACCCATTAAGTGAACTGGACTGAACTGGTTGAGAGTGAGGAGGCGAAGGCAGGTGGATGATGCTGTGTTCGGGAAGGGGAGGATAATGAGTCCAGAGCCTGGCTGGTTCACCTGTGTCCGTACGGTTTGTGTGAGCAGACGGTCTTAGGCGGTTCGGAGGAGGATTTGGAGCCACAAATGGACGGACTCACGGACAAACAGGAGGATGCCGCCGTTATCATCGTTGGGAACGAGGCTGAGAGTATGCCGGGGCAGGAGGAGACGCCGGCAGCAGCTGGACTCAATCACCTGGACACTTGCCCCGTTTGTCATCTAAACTTTCACAGCCGAGAGCCCAAACTTCTGCCCTGTCTTCACTCTTTTTGCAAAAAATGTATGCCTCCACCTTCCAGGAATTTGGCCATGGCAGAGCCGCCACGCGCCCAGGTTGACAGCGCCACGAAACCACGTGAGTTACTTGTTTACAAACACTGGCTGTGGTTGGATTAAAACGGATGCTGTTCTCGCATTTACGCCAGAACATTTACGAATCATCAGTGCAAGTTTGCGAGGAGATGTGCGTAAGATGGGGATTCATGTGTGTGGGCTGCGTGTTAACAAGTGAAGCGTCATGCGTTATGCCAGTCATGTCAAAATAAAAGTAATAATAATAATAATAAAAGCCTCATTTTCCTGATCCTGTTGGTGTTTCAGTCAATGTGATCCGCTGTCCGGTGTGCAGACAGGAGTGTATGGAGGTAGATGTGATGGAAAACGTCTTTGTGAAGGATTCAGCAGAAGCCCCGAGCAGCACAGTGGAGAGAACAGCTCAGGTTTGTGACAAAATCATTACATATTTATACATTATATAGTTTGGAGGGTGCAGCTTCATTGCTGTTGTTAGACAGTTTGCTGTTCTCTTTCAAATTGAAAGGCGAGGTCATGTAGAGCCCTGAGGGTTGAACTGAACTGTAAATGCACAGCAGAGCCTCATGCCCCATAGCCACAGTACTTACAGACATCAGCATTTTTCAGGCTCAAAATGAGGTGGATTTGGTTCCATTTTGACCATGTGTACTGTGCCTTCCACTGAGTTTTCACAAGCAGCATATTTCTGGAATTCTTCTAAATATATGATAGAAAAACAGTAGTTGTCATGTTAAAGCTGCATGATAATTGGTTACTGTTTCTTTATCAAACATAAAAAAACCAGAGGATGCATGTGTTTGTGGATTAATTGATTATCTTACAGCAACATTTGTTTGAAAGTCTTGAAGAAACGGGGATCAGTGTGGTACATTTGGATATCAAAGCCTCCTTTCTGAACCAGCAAAGTCATTTTAGCTTTTGACAGAAAAGCACAGCATTACCACAGCAGTGCAGTGCCACAGGTCAAGATACAAGAGTGTAATGTTTGTGTTAAAATGATCAGTTCCAGTGAGACAGTTTTATCTAGAGCTGGAGGTGGCACAAAAATTCTGCATACAAAAAAAAACAACAACAAAAAACAGAAGGATCATGTGCATATTTATATTTCCAGTTTGGCATCATTCTTTCACTTTTACTCCGTCCATAGCAGAAGGACATGTTACACTTATACAGCCGTTAACATTATCAAACACCTATAAATAAAATTTGATCGACTGATATATGTAAACTCTTTCTGCATCTGGATTTAAGTAACATCAAAAACTTTTTTTTCTCCATCCATAGCTGTGTATGACTTGTGACGACAACACAGAAGCTGCTGGATTTTGTGTGGACTGCGTCGAATATCTCTGTCCCACCTGCGTTGAGGCTCACCAAAGAGTCAAATTCACCAAAGACCACACCATCAGACAGAAGACTGAAATATCACAAGGTATTCTACACAGAGCACTTGTGGTGTTTCCATGACAAAGGAGAGAGCTATTATAAGATCAGCAGCGCTTATTAAATATACAGTCATATTTAACTGATCGATCTTGGCCCACAGGTTACGATTTTCTATTTCTCTACTGGCCAGTAGTTTTAGCACCACAGAATAAACCCCATTTTAATATAATTATAAATATATATTATACAAATATATATCCTCGAGTTCAGGATCCGGCAGTGCTTGATATCCTTCATGTGAACCCGATGACTAGGACAGGTTTGGTTGCAGTTTTTTTTATCCCTTAACAACCACCACTGGGGACCCCTAGTGGAAGAACCTTTTCAATTTCAGTTTCTCTATGAGAATGTCTATGTCATCTAAATGGGAGCACTTAAATTGAAAATCAGTGTTTTGGGCATAAATCAAGCAATAATAGGCCAACTTAGATAAAATTTGGTTCATATTGATCGTCTTACAAATGCCCATTTTCTGGCAGAGTTCACATGGGGTCATTTTCATTCACTAGGTACAGTTTTGTGGGGAAAAAATTGGCTGTCTGAGCATTATTCTGCCACTATCAGGCTGATGTAGCTCAAATTAAATTTGTATCAATTGTCTTAACAATTATTGTGGATAGATTTATATATACAGTAGCAGAGGGTTGGGGAGATATCAGGTATATAACCTTGCTGTTAGCATAAGCCTCGTTATTATATAGAATGCTACAGTATTTAACTAGTAACACTTAACCTGAAATAAAAAACAAAAAACAAAAACGTAGGATCAAAGCCAGAAGCTGCACACCAAACTGGTTTAAGCCTTTTTCATTATATCAGAAGAAATTGCAGACGTTCAGTGTAAACAGCAGCGGAACAATGAGCTGTTATGTCGTCAAAGCCAAAGAGCTCATGCAATGGATGGACACAGAGTTTATTGTTGTGCGCCCCAGTTTAATGCCCACATGCGTGTAATGATGATGTTTTGCAGAAGCCCATGGCATGTCAACTCAGAGGCCAATGTTCTGTGACGTCCACAAACAGGAGCCGCTGAAGCTGTTCTGTGAGACCTGTGACCTGTTAACCTGTCGTGACTGCCAGCTGGTCAAGCACAAGGACCACAAGTATAGTCGCTGTTTTCAGATACTAGTAATAAAAAGGGTTCCAAACTGTCAGCTGAGGCATGCAGTGGGTGAATTTTCATCACTTTTTCAGTATTATCCTGCTCCGTATTAATAGGATTCGGATTTGTCACAACCAATGGAATGTGCAGAGCAATTTACTTAGTTTCACAACAGATCAATGTTTTCATTGGTTGTGACCAAAATTTGTTATTTTAGTCTTAAAAACATCCCAAAACATAGATACACTGTATGGACAAAAATACTGTAACACATTGAATTCAGATATTTTATTGTTAACGGGTCTGGACTGTAACATTTTAGTGATAAATGTCATAATATAATTTTACATCAGAATAAATATTGAAATAAACTTTTTAGTTTGTAATTAGTGTTTAGTCTCAACAAAATGGTTCAGTTTATTTTTAACTTAATTTTACACAACACCATTATTGTTTCAAATGTTCTATATCTAGATTTTTTTTGATTGATTGATTCACTTTATTGTCATTGCAACAAGTGCAATGACAAGGTGAAGTGCCGGCCTTCAGTGCGAAAGACAAGAGGAATATATAAAAACTCTGCTATAAAAAAAAAAAGTACAATAACACAATGGATTTAAATGGGGACAGTCAAAACGACACAGATTTTAAAAAGGCTATCTACATAAAGTACAAGTGTTATTAAAAAGTGAAAAAAAAATTGTCCCGTTTTGACCTGAAAGAACTATTTTATGCCACAAGTAATCCTGAATCCTTCAAATCTCAATCAGGAAAAAAAAAAGCCTTTTGTATATTTATTCGTGTGACATTGATGGTGTTAATTATTGGTAAAAGCTAATGTGAACATTTTGATCATGACAATATTACAAAATAATTGTAAATGGGAAGTCCTACAACCTGTATCTATGACACGGCCTCATATTTTTGTCCATTTAGTGTTTGTGTCGTATAATCTAAATATAGAGAGAATTTTGAACATAATTAATAATCCCGCTGAAACTTATGAAGGAATGAATGAGTTTTGGTTTATACATCAATCAAAAACCAATACAGTAACGGTAACTAACATAAAAACCAAAAAAAGGAATAGGCTAGAAGCAAAAGTTTATCATTTTGCCTGTCCTGTGTGCCCTATGCACCGCTTATGGCAATTAAATGTGTACAACATCGAGCATTCACACCATAACATTCAAGAAAAAACATAAAGCGTGTGAATAAGTAAAAACACTGAAATGCCTGAAATCCTATAATAATCTGGAGTCTCTAAAATTTTCCCCTTTGCCTGATATTTCTGCTATAAAATATTACATATAAGGTGTAAATTAGGTCATAATAATCACCAGAATGTAGGAAATTAACTGTTTGATGCTCAAAGTTATCTGCGGGAGGAACCCCAAACCCCAACTTAATGAATCCAAATCAGAAACATGTTTAGTGCAGAATAGATTTTCATGTGCCAGGAATTTACTTTTGGTTGTTAGAGCCTTCAACCAAGTAAGGGCAGTGTTTTTAACAACAAATGGACAAATGGACACCAGACATAGAGATGAACATGCAGTCATCTATGCCCATACAGTGAACACTGTCATATAACAAAACCTCTGTTAGTGCCATGAAATAAAACTCATTCTCATACTCATAAAAATGTATTTTAAGTTGTTAGAGCTCCAGTATTTCATGAGTGGCAGTTATTTCTCTCCTTACATCCACTGGCTCATTGGTGTTTTTTTTTTTTTAGTTACCAGTTCCTGGAAGATGCTTATAAAAACCACAAACAGCACATGGAGACCATGACCCATCAGCTGCAGGAGAAGAAAAAGGTCATTGAAGAGGTGTCAAACTCCATAAAAAATGGGTATGTATTTCCACTTTCCCACTTTCCAATATTGCTTAACCTCCTGAGACCCAGGACAAAACAAGAATCAGAATCAGAATGTCTTTATTGTCATTGCCAGTAAAAAAAACAATCCAATCCAACTTTATTTATAAAGCACTTTAAAACAACCACAGTGGACCAAAGTACTGTACTGAAGACTAGAAACACAATACAAATTAGTAAAAGGATTAAATAAATAAATAAATAAATAAATAATTTAATTAATTAATTAATTAATTAATTAATTAATTAATTAATTAAAATCAAATAAATAAAACAAGTTAAAATTTAAAAACACACAACAAGATTGAAAGTGCATTAAAGTGCATTTCTAAATAAATAATTCAATAAATCAAAAGCAACACACACCATGTAAGACTAATGAAAATAAAAGCATTCATAAAAACATCCAATAAGTTTTTGCTTTTTTGCATGAAAAAAAATTCTTGATTGAAATCAGAGGGCTGCAACTTTTTTTCCAGACAGGTTTTTTTTTTTTTTTTTTTTTTTGAATGAATGTCATTAGCAGTGGACAACTTTTTGTTATGTTGTTCTTGGATTTTTAAGTAAAGCTGTAAAAAATCTCAAGTAAAAAAGCTGTTTGGCTTCAGTGCCAAGAACAACCACACAACAACAACTGCTAAATGACTCAGAAATAAAGCTGAGCAGATCATACAGTGGTTCACAACTGATCTGGCTTCATGACCCACTATCACTTCTCAATGACAAAGCCACAACCCAAACTGATAAAAGTTAGACTTCTCAAATGTATTTAATAAAAAGATGGAGTGTTTTGAACCCGAGGTAATACAGAATATTACAGTATGCAACACATAGGCTAAGAGAAGTTTAATAAGCCAAACTAACCAGCAGGTGGAGATGGTAAAGAGGGAAATATTCCCTTTAACACTGAATTAGGTACATTTTAACCAAAAATTAAGTGTATTCAGTCACTTATTCCAGAATTAAACACACTGAGGTTTTTGTCCCCAGTGTAGCTAAAACCATATGTACTGTAGTTGGTGTCATACCTGAGTTTCACCCTGATTTCAATACAAACTTTTGGGTTTTCTTTTATGCTGTGAAATTTATGGTGTTAATTTGCATTACAGTGCATTATTGCCACCTACTGTTGAGGAGTGTGGATAGGCAGTGCTCATCTCCATAAAAAAATAATGCACAGGATTGGTTTCTTAAAGGGGTCATATTTTGCTAAACCCACTTTTATTAGTCTTTGGTTCATTTATTTGTGTATTTGGACCCTAATAGTTCATAAAGTTTGAATTTAAACCCTCCAGGTGTTGCAAAGGAAAAATTAAGTGCATTTCTACAACCTGTTTCAATTCCTGCTTAATTTGTTGTGTTTCATAACTAGTTACATCACAACTTTTGCACATATAAGGTCAAGACATCCAATGAACATTCCTCTGAGTATGAGATAATTGTTTATCAGCAGCAGCAGTTGTAGTAAGAACTGAAAATATGTCCAAACTATGAGCCGTTTACCAAAAATGTGCAATTGTTGGTTGTATTAATGAACTCAAGTGGCTGAATGGGACAGAATGCACAATCAACAACCTGGAAGGGGATGGGGTCATTTGCATTTAAAAGGCCAGTGCTAAAAAAAAAACAACCCAAAACGCTCTTTGTCATTACTAGGGGTGTGTACTGGCAAGAGTCTGGTGATATGATACAAATCACAATACGAGGATCACGATACAATATATCACGATACTGTTAAAAGGGCCATTTTTTTGTTTCTTTCTGTTTTTAAAAATGATTATTTCCTCGAAGAATTGAATTAGACCAGAAATATGCACAAATACTAAATGCATTTTTATTTGATCACAACAGGATCTAATGCTGTCTCAGAAATGTTCCTGTGCTAACATTTAAATTATATTTTACAGACATTACAGTTTAAGATCCTGCTCAAATGTTCATATTCTATTTGTTCATTACAGTATTTTGGTGCCAACAGAGGAACAGTAAAAAGTGATTTCAGGAGGCTTCAAGTAACCATTATTTAACAAAACTGTGTTCAGTAATAAATAATAGTAATAAATAATAAAGAAAAACAAAAATGAACTTCTGCTATATCTGCATTTCAATAAATACCAAAAAATACCAATATAATATTTTTTAATATCGATACAGTTTTGCAAAATGAAATATCGTGATATTACATTACATTTACATTTATGCATTTGGCAGACGCTTTTATATTGCAGAAGAGAATATTTTCTTACACCCCTAGTCATTACTCAAAATTAGGGTTGAAGATGGACCCGTGGAGTTGAATTAATGAAGAATTCAGACCCAAGCAGAGCATTTACAGTTTATGTAGAGCACAGGGAAATGTTTTAAAATGCACAATTCCATTTAAAAAAGCAAAATATGACTCCTTTAACATTATTTTTTGTCCAGGCAAAGGCCCACGATACTCTGAAAACCAATTTGAGACCCCTTTTTCATTGCGACTGAGCTGAGAATCTCTGATAGAATATATTCATGTCTCCAAAATATATGTAGAAATATGTATGTGCTTTAACTTATACAAGTTTTTATGTGTAATCATGATTGTGTTTTACAGGTTACTTCAAGTCAATCAAAACCGCACATCTGTTTACAACGAGATAAAGAGGTCCATCTGCAGTTTGATTCTGGAAATAAACAAAAAGGGAAAGATGCTAGTTAGTCAACTAGAGGTATGAGCTGAACTATGAATTATTACTTTTATAAAATACTGTAAATATGTAGTTTGTCATGGTATTGTTTCCAAAGTGAGAACATCATGTGTTTACAGGTTCAGTTCACGGACTTACCCTGAGGCCCAAAACACATCCCCTCAAGCTGTTTGAAAAGTGCAGATGTTCATTTATTCATGTTTTCCAGGCTGTAACAAAGGATCACGAGAGTGTCTTACGAAAACAGCAGGAGGACATCGGCTATCTCTCAAGACACCTGGATCACGTCATCAGCTTCACCAAATGGGCCACTGCCCGAAACGGGGGCACGGCCCTGTTGTACTGTAAACGACTGGTAAAACTTAGCTCGTGTCTGAAAGTGCTTTAGGAGCCTGATGAAGTGGGAGCATATGCCTCTTAATACACAAGATTCCTTTAAGAATTATTAATATTGTGCCTTCTGTTGCAGATTCTGTATCAGATTGGAAACCTCCTGCAGGCGAAATGCAGTACATCATTCATCCCCCAGAGTACTGTACAGTTCCAGTGTCGATCCTCTTACTGGGCCTCCAATGTTGATTTAGGTATGACAGAAAATTTACAGTCAACTGCTTTGTTTTTTTTCTTCTTCTGTTCCTACACTGTTTTGAAAACTCTACAATCCAGTGCCTTGTCGCACACAACAGGTTAGAAATATGAACTGAATTTATTTACACCGATGGTCCAATGGGTTTATGTGACCACTAGAGGGAGTAGAGAGTGGCGAGGAAAACTAGCACCACGGGCCTTTCACTAAAGCAACAGAAAGTGACCAGATGGGATGAGAACCACTGAGGCTACATTTACACGAAAACCATCTGAACCAAGAGCGCAGAAGTGGTGTTTCATTCCCACTTTTAACTCCGCATTTAGATGAGTATTTCTGGGTGAAATCTGTACAAATACAAAAGCAAAAGTGTACGAAATTTCATACATATCAATGCAGTATACACACCAGATGGCTAGGGGGCAACATTCCCAAGAGTGCCTCCCTCTTCTACCTGTTCATGCCTTGCACACGAAATACAGTAAACATAACAGTAGAAGTCCTCCCAGGTCACATCCACAGCTGTCTAGGTCACCTCCTCTGTACTGATGTGTCAAGAATTAGTAGAACGTAGTTAATTCTTGCTCTCTGTTCTCTACTACTCTTTATCAGGGTTCTTATCAGTTGTTGAAAGGACTCTTGGATGTAAATTACAGCGGCTAGGCCAAGTTGAACCTCTGTCACAGGCTCCACATGTTGTTTACTTGCTTTTCTGGTCCTGTCGCATGCTTGTCACTTCATTTCTATATGACGAGAAACACAGTTTTTCATCCTTTACACGGTGACATAAGGGTTTTTAACATTTCCACTCTGAAGGATGGTTTCACTTTTTTGTGTTTTCAACCCCCTAAAACAGTTACCAACTATAAGATATGGACAGCCGATAAAATCTTTGCATTTTTCAGCACTGAGCGTTATCGTGTAAAGTGCCCCTTAGAAACAACTTTTAGAGTCAAAGAAATTGACAAAGTGATGAAAGCTTGAAGCACTGCTATTGTTTTCATCACTGGACACAGGTCTAAGTGGGAAAAAAAATGGAATTTGATGCTAAAATGGCAGCGTTTCTCCTCCACAGGTGAGTTTGATTATGAAGCTTAAGATATTATGATATAAAGATATTATGTGATGTTATTATCTTTGCCCGTTTGTTGATCAATGGTTCAGATTAAATTGTGACAGTTTCAACTTTTCCAAACAGATCTTTAGTACTGTAACTGTGATTTAACTGCAGCTGTTTTCTGTCTAAAAAATAACTAAGCTAAATGAGCAATGATGTAAACTATCAGCTGATGGAGCATGTGGACGGTATTTGGGATGGCATGTGGACAGCATTTGGGGCGGCTATGGCTCAGGTGGTAGAGCTGGTCGTCCAATATCCAAAAGGCTGGCGGTTCAAAGCCCACTCTCTCCAGGTCAGCCGTTGTGTCCTTGGGCAAGACACTTCACCCTCCTCGCCTCCAGTGTCACTCACACTGGTGTATGAATGCGTATGAATGTTTGGTGGTGGTCAGAGGGACCGTAGGTGTGAAATGGCAGCCATGCTTCCGTCAGTCTACCCCAGGGCAGCTGTGGCTACAAATGTAGTTTACCACCACCAGAGGGAGAATGTGAGAGCGA
>JAQQZY010000024.1:27742007-27775255 GCA_030068375.1 Ostorhinchus rueppellii | reverse complement strand
TAGATAGATAGATAGATAGATAGATAGATAGATAGATAGATAGATAGATAGATAGATAGATAGATAGATAGAAACAGTAAGGTGCAACAATAAATTATAATGATTGATGACGCTGAAAAGTGCTGAAATATTTATAGATCTAACTTGACCTTCACCACAAACAAAATATCTTTTTGTTAAGACGTCCAAGTTTCCAACTTTTTTTGCTTCCTATAAACATTTTGCTAAATTTGATTAGTGCTGATCAGTATGAAAAAGCGATATTGACATGACATGTTTTCAGCAGAAACACCCACCACTGTACACAAGACTAGAGCTCATGTTCTTTCCAGTTTATCATAAGATTCTTCTAAACACAGAAAACCATAGGACCTTTTGGAAACCGTTTCCTACTTGTATGGAGGCTGTGCATGTCTAGAATGACCTCAGAAAAGACTGGGCTGTAGCATGTTCTGTTGATTTAGAATACCATAAAATAAGTAAATAAATAAATGCATATTGACTGTTTTCATTGGCTCAGTTGCATTCCAGGCTGTGTATGCCCACTCTGATTTGGAGGCCCCAGTGGACCTCATGCATGATCCCACAGAGGGAACCATGACTTGCCTGTTGGAGCTGGTGTTCCCTCCACTGCATGCCATGCACGGCAAATGAAATTTACTCCTGGTCTCTCTTTCTCTGTGCCTGTTTTGTTCTGTCTTGTCCCCGTCCTGCCCCCCCACCCTTCTCTCTTCACAGTCGATGTGAACGTTTGTTTTGTAATGACTCTGAAGAGTGCCTGGCCATGCCCCTGAAAATAACCTACTACTACCTCACCTTCCCTACCAACATCCCTGTCTTCACCAACATCTTCCGCATGGGCCCCTCCCACACTGTGGCCAGCAATGACATCCAGATTGCTATCACTGCTGGCAACGAGGGCAATTTCTTCAAGGCGGAGCGGATGCCCACTGGCGGCGTGATGTCAGTGGCAAAGCTCATGACCGAGCCCCAGGACTTTGAGCTGTCCGTCGAGCTAAGGCTTCGTCGCCACGGCACAGTCAGCACGTACCTGGCAAAAGTACTGGTGTTTGTCACTCAGGATGAGCCCACAGTACCGTACAATCCACTACGAGAATAAAAAATGAGGGTTATTTAAACTTTACATCACAGTTACACAGGATATGCCATTTTCAATGCATGGTTTAGTGGAAAAAACAGTAAAAGTGATACAGAGAGTTAAAGGGAATACCAACACCACAAAGAAAAGAAAAGAAAAGAAAAGAAAAACAATGGCAAGGCACGTTTATTTATAGCATATTTCATGTACAGGACAATTCAAAGTATCACAAGAGAGGCAGAAGAAGAGAAAGTTACAATATGAAAACACACAAATCACAAAGAACAAACATTTTAATTAGATATTACAATTGTAAAATTCATTAAAAAAAAAAGATAAAAACTTTAAGCTTAAAAGAAACTGCAGATCTAAGCTTCTGAGGAAGAACTTTATTCAAATGCAGCTGAGAATGAATGAGCATTAATATGAAGCAACAAAGAGCTGAAAAACATACTCTGAAGCTCTCTAATCTAATACACATGAAGTTAAAGCTGAAATGTCTTTTTACTTTATTGTGTATAACACCTCAGTGGGTAAAAAAAAAAAATCCATTAGGCTCAGAGATGGTGTTGATCTTCTCAGTCTCCGAAAATGTATTCTGTGTGACATCGCTTTAATTTCCACAATTCATTACTTGGAGATACAATGAGTGGGTGGTTCAGGACAAAGGAAAAAAACAAGTGATGTCTCTACTTCATTTTTTGTAATTGAACATAAAGATAACCCAGTCGTACACTAAACATGTTTTAAAAATGGCACATCTGTTCTAAGAGTAGACACGAAAAAAGGCACAGTTTTAGTACTGGAGCATGTGACATAATAAACATAGATATAAGATATACCTATAGATATGAGGATCAGCAGTGTAAATGAGGTCCAATTGAATGTATCTGTCTGGAGGTAAGGCATTAGACAGCCGCTAGGTGGCGTTCTAGGTCAGGGTATATCATAAAATGGTAACGACCCAACTCTGCCTTCAACGGAGTGTAATCTGATGATGGTTGCATGATAAAGTCTGACGTTTTGCAGTATTTTATGGTTTATATGTTGGATGAACAATTTTCTATTAAAATTGAAATAGAAATAACACATGTTCAAGTCATTTGTAGTTTTTGATAATGGTGCATTGTGGAATTTTGAAAGACAGCAAGGTAGAAGGGCTGTTTTCAGACATTATTGCATGTTGTAATAAATCAAGTCCCATTATTTACATTTGCTATTCAACATTTTCTCCATCAGCTGCATTTATAATCACATTTGTAAGCCAAGTCTGCATTTTAAGTCAGCCTTAACGTTGTTTTATTTTATACGCCACACATTATTGTGTATAATTCCTGTAATTCCGTACCTCCAGATATCTGAGCTTTTCTGAGCATTTTTTGGATGCATTAATACTCCCTTCTCCAAAACGTTAGTTACCTTGTACTATAAATATATCCTTCTGTGGCTCTTATTTTCATGCACATCTCCTTAGATCCGTTTACATTTTCGGCTTAATGTGAAATGCACAGATTTCCACTGCATACTGCGGGTGTAAACCCCAAAGCAGACAGATAATCTAAATGAAGGCTGAGTAAGTGACACGCGATGGGATGCAGTGGCAAAGGAGAGGGAAATGTGCACCAGCAGGATAGAATATAAATAGTTTGACATGCTGTGAGGCTGCTGCCCGGGGCTGTGGCTTATAATAACTGTAAATTCAGATGTCCTAGGTTCCTCCTGTCTTGAGCTGTCAGGCCAGTAAGGATGCACTTGGTCCCTAGTGGGGATATCCTTAAAATAAGAACATAGTGGCGTGCAGGAGGTTTTTTCCTCCCCTTTGACATTGAGTTATGGGGCTCTGGGCTCTGGCCGGTGGTCTGAACAATTTGTGGTACAGCAACATCACCGCGCACAGAATGAATGATGCCCTGCAGTGTTTGTGTTGGGGCGTTATCAATGTGCCGACTATAAATAATAATTACCAAAAAAATAAAAGGCCCTACGCTTGACCAGAAGACTTTCATCCAAAAAGTCTGTTTTTCTTTCTGGTCTGAAAGTATTGGGGTTTTTCTCCTGGGCTAGGCCACGTGAGGCATGGAGAGATGAAGAAGACATTCATATACTGTAAGCATGCACGCGCACAGACCCACACATACACAAGCATGCTTGCATGCTTAAATGCACACATGCACAAATGAACATGTGCAGCTGAGGTGTTCTTGCTGCAGATATCCACATGCATTAAAACAGACAGGGTGTAACTCGCTCCACTTGCTGTTCTTCCTTTGAAGTGTCCGTTTATGTGTATGGGGGCAGTTCATCCAGGGTCATTATCTTCTCATAAATTTACTTTCTACCCCAAAAGAGCTTTCACCTCGTCCTCTAGAGCCCCGCTCGGGTCTTTCTGCAGCTCAGGCCATGGTATTATAAACTAGAGAACATTTTGTGGGTTTGGCCTGGGCCAAAGTAAAACTTGGACCCACTCGCTAATTGCTAATTACAAGCCCCTACCCAGTGGTGGCTTGACTTTTTGTCAGGGGCTTCTCTCCTCGCTCTCCATGAAAGGAGCTCTGCAACCCAAGCTGAGCCCAGACTTTGAGCTTCAGCCTATAGGTCCCTCGAGGAGCGCCAGAGATCCACAGTACATGACTCACAATGTGGCTATATGGCTGCCATGCACATTAACTGGACTTATACATGGCAACTTGGCTGTTTTCATAACCCAATATAACCATACACTGACTTGTCTCCTTTGTGAAGAAGTCTGAATTTAACTTCTTGGATGTCAGAGTCAAGGCTTTTATTTAGTTTTAATAGTTCTCTCATGATCAAGTCCCTTGTTGTTTCAAAGACAGGCTCATGATTTATGAAGTTGTTAATGCGTTCGAAACCGCTCTCACAGTCCGACGCAGCAGACAGGTAGTGAATAGTGATACTTCAGGTGGCTTTAGGAGCCAGCAGAGGCCCTCCATTCCCTCCAACCTGTCACTGATTAGGCTGTGGAATAAACAAAGCCCTAAATAATAGGATAAGAGCTGCCCTGGGGAGAGGCTGGGGAGTTGTCTAGTCATGTTGCTCACAATTTAGGAGTCTTTTAGAACACTCCCTTGTCCCATAAATCCTCCTCAAGAGATTATCTGATGTGAAGCCGGGGATGCTCAGCAAATCCAAATATTTTCCTGAGCAGGTTGTGGATCATTCTCTGTGAGTGTAGTAATTCATTTCCCACACACAGCTTGAAATAGGGCATCAGAAAAGCATCAATGGCAGTGCGAGCCTCCACAAGTTACACAGTTTGGCTTTAGCACTAGCTTTGGCCATTGTTGTTTATTATTCTTCCAAACCACGTAGAATTAGATTGTTTTTGATGTTGACTGCTATATCCAGTGCCCTTGCTATCTTGTTCAAATAATGTTTGCGTTGCGGCCATTGAAGTTATCCCACTGAGTTCTTGATTATGTAGTGGGCTGCTCCTAAGGATGCCCTGTTATTGTGAGCTTTACAAACCAAAGGCACTCTTGAAGTCTTCATGCAGACTTTACCTAAAGGTTGGAGGCCATGTGTGTATGTTTTTGTTTCCTTTTCTGTGTGCGTCCGTGTGCATGTGTGCTTGAATGTGGGTGTGTGCTGCTTCTCTTCTTTACAGAGTGGCCAGACTTCAACGTACTGACACCATTCGCTGTATAAAGGCCTGTCTATCCAGCGACTGTGGTGCGGACTCCATACAGTCAATATCGCACACCTTCATCTCCTTGCCCACCTTCAGAGAGTTCACAAGACCAGAGGGTAATTACAGCTCCATGTTTTCCTCAAATACAAGTGCAATGATGTGCAAAAGCATCTCAATTTTATGAACTGAATTTTTCTATGAATCCTTGCATTGTGTAGTCTGCCTCTCCCCAAAACTCAGCATTTACCCTTCTATTGCGTACAACAATTGAAATTTGATGACAAGAGCATCATTTCTGCTTTTTTGATGTTAGCAAGGCTTTTTCCTCCCTGTTCAGCTCTACTTTATCTTCCTTAATCTCTAAGCGCCCAACAAATGCATTTCCCTGCAGTTGTCAGAATCCATATGATTACCTCTGACCCCAAATGAGCTATTCCATGAGGTTCTCCATGCAGCCCTGGCTTGGCTGGGCCACACCAGAGAATAAGTGACATGCTGGTTGGATATGAGTAACCACGGTAATCACTCGCAGACAGTGACAGCTGACAAGCATCTACTGGCCAGCATGCAGGGCATGTTTCAGACACACTCAAGCTCAAAGTCACGGGGAGTTTAGCTCATGTCATTTCCCATAAGGCCCAGGTTCTATGCGAAGTAGGTACGTAAAATATATATGGCACTTTACACAGACACAAGTCATAAAGTGTTTTACAACATCATATATGCAGGATAAAACTTAAATTAAAATCTAAAAGATATGACAATGTTGGGATGTAATGATTCCAGGGCCTGCATCCTGAAAAGCCCCAACCTCCCAGTGACCCCTTCAGGGTACAGTTAATACAGACATTTTGGTCTCCCATTTTATTGTGTTTGCTTCAGGGAAAAAAAAAAAAGCAAGCGTTGGCACAGGATTGGCAGCTCAATCCCAGTGTTATTAAGAGGGTTTAGACTCCAAAAGCTTTTTGTGTCTAATTGTTATCTTCCAACAGAAATTGTCTTCCTGAGAACCTCAGTGCGGGCTTACGGGGCCTATAACTTAGGCATTTACGACGTCAAGTTTGAGATCCTCGAGGGTAATGTGGAGAATGCCTTTGACATCATCAAGAGGATAGAGAATGGAATGTATGTTGGTGAGTATCACAATTATTTGTCCATTTTGCCTCTTTGAGAGATAAAAGTTAAGGTAGTTTGGATGAATCAACCAAGTACGACTATTATTCTGTTATTATCAAGATTAAATTATGTCCACTTTACATGCATTTTATCAGATGTTTAGACTGAGAAGGGACAAAGAGTACAAAACGATTCCATAAGCAATGTCTGATTCCTTGACAAAAGTACATGTGACGGAGCCTGTTATGGTTTTTGCAGTGTGGTGGCATCATGTAGCTGTCATCATCTTCATGGGGACTTTTGGCATCTGTGTCTCTGGAGGGTTGTCCGCTGAGTGGCTCTCAGAGACAGACGAAGGCTTGTTTCTGTCTTACCAAATATTTGGCATCAATTTTCACAGTCTTGTGGTTAAACAAAGTACCATTTAATTCACTTATCCATGGCTATGCTTATCCCAAGCAGATCATTACTTTCCACAATACAGAAGTAGATGGTAGAAACTGAACGCAGCGTATTCACGCGCACGAATGCGTGAGGGATTGTAGTTGACGAGGCATTCCTCATAAGTACCTGCTCAGTATCTGCCAATGTGCAAAAGGGACTGCGGTGGTTCAAGGTGGGGCAGCAGATACCATCTCCAGTGGTGTGTAACAACAACACATGTTTGGGTAGAAGCCATTCCCAGCCTTTAGTCTGGTGGTGACCCAAGGCTGCTGCACGCCTGTGGGAGAGCTGAACTGAGCCTTGGCTCCAGAAGGATGGGGGTGTTGTAAGCCCAGAGATGACACATTGTTGGGCTCATCTAGGTTTTGTTTTGGTTGTGTGCTGGGATGCAGGCAGGGTGGTAGTGGAAGGACAGCGTCTTCTGCCTCATCTTCTCTTGCTGATGGATGTAAGGATGGTCTGTCAGTATGCACATCTGTCTTCGCAGAATGAAAGGCTGAGACGGAGAAAACACAGAGAAAAAAGGAGTATGTGATGGTCATTGGTTTAGTCTGGATTGTGTGCACATGCAAGCGTGCTTCTCTTCTAAACTTGTGCAGAAACAGATGTGTGCTTGTCAAATGCACCCAAATTTGTGCAAAAAGGAAAAAAAAAATACTACCAGCAATAATTCACCCAATTCAATCTAAATGTTGTATAATTATACTTTAGTAGCTTATAATAGTATGTTTTCATTGGAATGTGAGGTAATGCAACCGTACATGAGCAACACGCTTTATTTTGTAATACACTGTCTATTGTGTGTGTCTGTGTGTGTATTGTGCAGGGAGGATTTAGAAGAAATTCCCTGTTTATAGCGGTGCTCATTTACAGGGGCAAGTATGTATGCCTCTGCAAGGGTGGGAGAGAGAATAAAATTGCAGAGAGAGAAAGACAAAGTAATAGACTGTGATTCAATGAAAGAGGAAAGAGAGAGAAAATATGTGCAGAAGTAATCCTGGGTGCTTTGCTTCATGTGGTTAAATGTATTGTTCCATTTCCCCACGCTAGGCCTCAGTGTCTCGCCGAGCATTAGAGCACTTAAACTAACGACCACATGAAAGGCCTGTTTGTGAGAAGCCACTTCTCTCCCAAACCCATTGGATGCTTATTGGATGCAGCTCTTGCATGTTAGCACCAGTTGCCCATCGCATATCCAAAGTGAGGCTCTGTGCACTGAAGCCTTTGGTCACTGAGTGCTTGCTGTGAAGTGCGGTGTCCACAGTGTGATGAAGGCCCTCTTGGTTTTATTTAGTGGGTTGTGCTGCTGGTGCTTTGGCTCTCAATTGCTGCTGTTGCGTAACCATTGTATGAGGCTCGCTGACGTGTCACATAAGGAAGTTTAGTTTCCAGTATCTCCAGTGTCTCCAACAGTGGTATTATAGTTTGGTGGGATGTGAAGAGTAGCAGACATTGAGGCTCCACTAATGGACAAGTGCGTGAACTCAAGCAAACTTTGGCCATTATTTTTGGCCACTTTTAGTGTTTTTGAAAGGGACAAAAGAGGCAGTTAGGAATCCCCAGAATCCATTTCTAACTTGAAAAAGCGATTTTTAAAAGGTTTGATTGGCTCCTGTTCACTTCCTTTCTGCTCACTTACCCACTATTTAAAAACTTTTTACCCATCGACTGCACACACACCCGTGCACTGTACACGCATGCACGCACACACACACGTGTGCTAGCTGAAGGCACACTCTTGTGCTATAAGAGCTGCACCACACTTTCCCAGTTTCTGGTCATCCATCACTGGTTTTCCCATTGCTGTCACACGTGGATGACAACTCTGACAGCCTTACGCATCTGTGAAAACACAAGCAGCCCTCAATACTTGGAAAACATGATCAGAACCAATCACGTACTTAAACGCGTTGCCTGTGATGACCACAGTGGCATAACGGCGACCACACAAAACCCCCGAATGTAGACATAGAACAGAACCAAACTGATAAATATGATCCTCACAAGAAAGATGAGGTTTGTGAGACATCGCACACAGGTTTGGAAACACAAACCGTGAAGGTATGCATTACTCATTGTAATGCTGTCACCCACATTTGATTTGGGACAGGCTGTTTGAACAGGGTTGATAATGGGATGACTGATTTTAGTACGTGGCAGGTGGATGAATAAATCCTCCCTCTGAAAACACTCCGTCATGCGTGCTGACGTGCAGTCTGGAGGATTCCCTACAACCTGTGGTGAACACTGGCCCGCACCGGTGGTCTCTCATGTCTGATAAATTGCTGCTATTATTCTCATTTTTAAGTTAACATCATTTGTGGCTAATATACGAAAAGAATAGTTGATGGAAGTTATGATGAAAGATGTAAGATCCAGTTTGATCTGTTCAGGATATGTTTTTCTTTTATGGAAGAGCAAACTTAACATGTTTTCACAAAAGTATAAACCACGAACGAAAAACCCCGACCCAGACAATATTTATATAAAATGTGATGCTTTAGTTTTTAACCTGGTGTAAAAACAGAGACGTCATTTACTGTATCAATACTAAAGCGAATGCCGATATTTCATCATTATATAAATAAAATTGTCTTGACTTCTTGACTGAAAAAACAAAACAAAAAAAACGGCAAACATTGTATATAAATCTAATGTACAAAAGAATAAATGGAATCAAACCGTCAGCTTATGTTTAGTCATCCTTTGAGTGTGTCCAAATGACTTCTTTTCATGAGTAACTCTTTGTCATGGAAGGATTTTCCTGCACCATTAATCACTGCTCTCTACGCCGAAGAATCCGTCATTTTTTCAGAGCCCATTTTCAGTCTTCAGAACTTTGGGTCATAAAGAGAGACATGATACAGTATCTTCTGTTCCTGAAAAGGCCATCCTCTAGAGAAACTGTAAATCTAAGACACTTGAGCTAAATACCATTCATTTTTAAAATATAGGTGGAAGTATGCCTCTGTGGTTTATATTCTGCCAGGAGAACAAATACCTCACTGCTAGAAGCCACTGAGGCAGACAGTAAGATGAATGAATAAGGAAGTGGAAAGTTTGTCTATATGCAGGTAGTCATGGCAGTCATAGCGGCCATCCACAGTGGCTGGTGGAATGTGAGCCTTCTGTGTGAGACATGACTACTTCTGAAACAGTGCAGCTTGTGGCTCTGGCTTGCGGCGGGGCTGTTGAGGAGTTGAAGACAGAAGTGGAGATAAGCAGACAAGTCGCTCCTCAACTTTGAGAAGCTGTCATTTGGATGAATCATGACATGGCAGCAACGGGCCCACCGGAGTGTGCCAAGCCCATAAGCAATCTGTGTCTGCTCCGCAAGAGATTAGTGCGACTAATCAAAACAGGGTCTTCCCCGCCCGACTACCCTGCAGTCAAACCAACAGCGTTCCCTTCGGGTGGTCCTGTATCATCAACATACTGACGAAGAGATAGTGATTGTGCAAATATGTCATGCTTCCAGAGACATACCATGTACCGTCCAAAAGACACTGGTATGTACATACGGAGCTGTAAGAGCACATATTACTTGTAATAAAACTGTCTTAGTGATTAAGCAGCTACTCTTATCTCCCTTGGTTTGGTGATTTATTCACATTCCACTTATCATCACTCTTTTTTATGATTTTAGGGAAATGTAACTTTGTTTAGTTAATTGCTCAAATCATAATATTAATGGTGTTCTTATCCATGAGCATTTACACATGTCACAATAGATAGTAAAATACTGTAAAAACTAATCAAAATGAATGCCTTCCTTCATGTACAGCACAGGGTGTAATACAGGGGATTCGAATGTGGAACTTCATTTAGCAGAGAGCATGTTTTCCTTCTATATTCCTTCCATTTCGTCTATAAAGTCACATCTATTTTTTGCTCCTTAGTTATGGGTCTTAGCATTCAAAGGCCACTTGTAATGTATTGCAAAGGTTGTGGTAAAGATAATGGGGCACGTTATGTCATCTCAGCTGCTCTGGCCCACGACTGCTAAAACTGAAAGTCCAAGAAAAGAACCAATTCCCAAAGGCGACGTTTCAATGATGTCACAGCCCAGTGAGTGACACTGTCCAACAATGACCCATGGGCCATTTAAGAGATCTGTAGCTATGACTCACTGTTAATTGACCTTAAAATATCAAGCCGCATTCACTGGCCTTTCGGAGCAGGGGTGCACACAGATCCCAGCTCTTACTTTGGAGTGGTCATACTCATGTTTGGACAGCCTGTCCTGACTGGCCGTCCATGTGCCAGTGACCAGGCTGTAAACACAAGATCCTGTTCCTGCGGGGCCTTCACACTCAGCCTCTTTTACAGTGGCTTATGTTGTTGTGCCAAGCAATTTGAATGGGCTGTATTTCATCCATGCTGATGGGTTATCAAAACTGCAATTGGTTGCTTTGCTAATGGGGTAACAGGGGAGCTAGTTAGCAATTTCCATGGCGTGTGTTTCAGCTTTTATGGACTTGTTGGAGTAAAATTTTGATCCTGTTTTCATCCTGGTAATGACTGAATAACATCATTATGTAAGAAATCTACTTTTGCTGCTTTTATTTTTACACACACTGTACTATGTCGTACATCTGTGCTATTGTTGGATACAAAAACAAATCACAGTTAAATCTGCAATGATGATTAAAAATGCCCTTTAGTACCCTCTTGTATACTGAAACTTTGTACACCACCTGGATGCTCTCCAATGGTTTCACTGCAGTGAGCATGCACAGCGCCACAACCAGCGTGTCATTATACAATACTGTGGTGAGGCCAATGCATACTTTTCATTTGTCTCTGGTGTTAAACCCGTTCATTTTGGATTTTGTCATACACTTCCTCGCTGAGTTGTAGAAACCAGAAAACCCCGAAATTGTACTGTTTACATGTAACCCTTCAATATTGCAACCCTCGTGGCCATGAAGGATGACAAATGCCTCCTGGCATTTTCTTCACTTTGTTTTGTGGCAGTGTCTCTGCTAGTAGCATGTATTTATTTAAGTCTATTTTCTACTTAAGGTTCTACTTTATGGTGTAGTGGAATGTTTTGGAGAACATACAGATTGTCCAGCTGTTTGTTTGATGGGGGCTGTTAAAGCCTGCAGAGTCACCTTTGCACCCTGTGGCAGATACCTCAGTGAAATGGAAAGACACCACAAACCCTTTCCAACTGGATTTACTGGGAATACAAGGCCCCGTATGACATGACCTTGCACCCATTCACGAGGAATACTGCCAGCTTTTTTTTTTTTTTAAACTGTTCCATGTTTATTTATATGAATCTCAGGTGGTATGGTCGCCAATCAAAGTCAACCTGTTTTGTGGTTGATGGTTTTTGCCATACAGCCTGGATGAAATGTTAAAGATGAGTATGCGGTTGTGGTTTCACCTCAGGTTCACTGTGAGTATGTTGAGGCCCAGCTGTTAGCTGATGCTTTCCCCTCATTGAGGATACCACTGCGCTTTTGATGGGAAGCTTACGGAAACACGCAGTCATTATGTTAGGATTTCTCAGAGGGTTTCAAGAGGTCAGATACACCAACAGTAGTATCAGGCTCCTTTGTGCACAATTGGACACATGACTGTAATTACTCATTTCTCGCCGTCAAGGTTGAGCAATGAATAGTTTAAACACAGCTGAATGTATGTTTTCATACTAATCAGAACGTAACTAACGTGTACAAGACATCTCGCAGCTTAAGATCGACTTATTTTACATTGTTGTCACACTCAGATCTCAAATTCCACAACTGGATATTGCTGACAAAAACAGAAACCTAGAATGAATTGTGCTGACAACTGAGAACTGTGTTGTATTCCAGAACACTAACTGTGAGGCTGGAGCAAATATTTCATTTGGGAAAACAAATGGACTATACCCTCCTCAGAAATTTACAAAACACTAATCTTTCTCAGACACATTCCACATATTGTACTATTTAGATCTCCTAATTTTATTTTTTTTTTACTTGGATGTGATGTGAGTTTGTCTTTTGGAAATTTGTTTTTCTTTTTATATAAACAGTTTTTTCAGTTTAAAATCTGCCCTCAGTTACCTCTTATGTTAGGTGCTTATTCCTTAGATTTACACTATACATGCAACAATAAAAACAGTAGAATGTCGATTAATATCTGATTATGTGGTGATCAGTTTGTCCTCATGAAGTTGTGCTTACTCATCGGCTTCATGTGCTTGCTCAGCTCCAATTGATTTTGTTTGATTTATGTACATGACCCTCCCGAACATAGCGTTTGCACTGGTTGACCCATCTGCTCATCTCTCCAGAGCCATTGCCGTCTCGTGTCTCTTATGTCTGATGTCCTCAAATAAGACTCATTTTTTTCTAATGTTAAAGTTAATGTTATGGTCGTTGTTAGGCTTAAGCAAAGACTTACTCTTTCTGATGGCTGACGCTTTGGAAACAATAAAATCTGAGTCCCGCTCCCCTCTGTCTACTGTCACTACGCAACAGTCCCAAAACACCAAAACAGGGGCAACCCTGGTAGAAATGGGCCCCATTCCACACTCGTCCAAGTGCTTATCACTGAAATCTTATGGAATCTGCTGTGTACCCTCAGATTTGACTTAAAGGGGTACAAGAGGGCAAAAGAAAGTGACAGAGAAAGAGAAAGAAAGCAGTTCAAGCTCATATAACTTGCCCCTCCCAAAGTTAAAGATGGATTCCTGGAGAAATGCCTCCATGGCTGTATCGCGTGACTGCGACTGCTCCCCTCCATCAAACACATGGGACTCATTTACCCTTGTGGGCCACAGTGATGGTGCCACAAACACCAGGCCCCCTCAGGAAGGGAAGAGAGGGGAGGAAAAGAAGGAGAATTAGTGTGTGGGGGGGATCCGCCATCATACAATGCCAGGGTCCCAAAGGACACGAAGGATAGCGCATAATGGATCATCAGGGGCGAACAGCGATCAAATGGTTTCAGTGCTTTTTTATAAGAACCACACCAATGAGCCTCATAATTCAGAGTGATGGAAGCAGTGATCTGTCGTAATGTACAATCATGTTGGATTAAACTCTTTAGTCATCATACTGAGAAAAGCTACACTTTTTTCACGCTGGTTTTAATAAAAGCAGCAGGAAAAAATAGTTGGCTAAAGGTGTGATCGGACAGTGTGGTTGTGATTGTGCTGCCTGACTGCACTGTGGTGATGGCTGTTCAAACAGGCCAGAGCTGAAATGTCACCAGCCCTCTGCAAAGAAAAAGCCTGCTGACAGCCTGTATAAACACCGACATTTTTTCCTCCTGTAATCGCATGTTCACTTAAAAAGAGCACCCAATGAATTCCATGGGCATTCAGTAATGCTCTGTTTCAGTATGTTTATTCTCCCATCTGTTTTACCATGATAGAGGTTGTCTGTTGTCAATAAGGAGAGGGTGGAAGGTAGGAAATCATGAGAAATAAAATCCAGCTTGCCATGGACAATCCTGACATGAGTGCATGAACTACTCAGCACATCATTAGTCTTTAATCATCAACACCACGCTTAATGTGAGTAGTCATCCAAAAGTAGGAACCGACACCACGGCACGCAAGAAAGCGCCCCAGTAGGAGTGCGTAGGAAGTGATAATAAGCCTCTTTCCATGAAACACATTGCTGTTGAGTTTGAACAATTGAATTCACTTACGATAATCAGAGACAATGACATCCCACTCATGTGAATTGCTTTTGTGTTGAACCTAATCCCAGAGACACATGCTATGAAATTTGCCGAAATAAAACCAAATGTGATTTGAGGTAACGGAACAGCTAACCAACCAGCAAAAGATGTCCAAACAAAGACTGTATTAAAGCTGTGGTAACCTTGACATCTGAGCACTGAAGAACCGCTGTGTGCTTCTTCGTGCTTGTCAGTTCTTTCTTTTTTTCATCCCCCCCTTCAAGGGACAACTTTCTTTTTAATTACAGCTTGTGTTTACCAAGTACCAGTCTCAGGTTTAACATTTATGTTGTCTGATATACATATACATAGGGGGAGGGCTCATATAGACAAAAGTGTACAGGGACAGGACGTAACATTGAGACAAAGTGACACAGGATACTGAGACAGAATAGACATAAGACAAGACAGTGAGACAGAGCAGTTAAGTGGAAGTACTGCAGCTGATCAACTATATTGTGTTGGTATATATGTGTGCAGAGCCGGCCCAAGGTATAGGCGAACTAAGCACCTGCTTAGGGGCCCGCAGCCACTAAGGACCCCCAGGAGCAATTTAGAGGAAAAAAAATGGTTTTGCATGCATGAGTGATGATTTATATACAATCAAAATTCTACAATCGTACAATCACACAGTTTTCTGTGGTGCTGTTGATGTAGGCCTCGTGATTCTTCCTGCCTCTGTTTAAATGTGAAAACTCTGCTGCACCATTAAGTGTTCCTCCTGCCGTGTACGCATCCAACTCAATCAAAACAATGTCACGAAAAAGGACGTATCCTTCTGGGGCTGAAAAAAGAAAGAGGAAGAGAATAAAAAACGCAAATAAAAAAAAAAAAAATGAAATAGAGGGCCCCAAAATCCAAGTTTGCCTCGGGTCTAATTGAGGCTTGGGCCAGCTCTGTGTGTGTGTGTGTGTGTGTGTGTGTGTGTGTGTGTGTGTGTGTGTAATTATGTTCGTGAAGAATGGGAGTGATGCATGAAAACTGGGTGCTAAGATAGAGAAGTTGGGGGGTGGCAGTTAAGGGGGTGAGGGGGGTTTGTTCAGGTGATATATGTGGTTTTCAACTGTTTGCTGTAAAAAGGTTCGTTTCTAAGTGCTCAATAATCACATGGAAGCCTGAAAAATAACCTACATTAATTCCTTAACTATCAAGATAAAAATCTCAGAAACATCCCATGATGCAACACAAGCAGCTGCTTTTACAACCACTCCTAAAATAAATCATCTGCTGGATTTCAGTGTGTTTGGATTTACTCTCATTACGATGACTTTTTACTTGCTTCCTCACTGGTTTAACTGTTGCCTGGTCGTAGTCACTGGTTTTGTTCGTGTCTGTCTCCTGTAGGGGTCGTCCGTCAGGTGAAGCTGCTGATTGGTCCAATGACTACAGTGCTCAAACTGCTCATGCGCAACCTGACCACCCAGGGTGAATCCAGCCAGAATATCATCAACGTTCACATCTTCGTCTCCGAGTTCTGGTTCTAAGGAGTTCAAGTCAAATGTTGCCACATATGTTAAGACAACCATTGTCAACACTGTACACTCCGGTTATGTTGTCAGTGCATAGATCAGCGGGTTTTCATTTAACTGACTGTTTCTGAGATGGAAACCTATTATCTGCTTCTAGATACAGCACTACACTCTGTTTTGATAACAAGCTCAGCCTGAAATATTCTCCTGTGTTGCATCTGGGTTGGAGTTAAATATGAAGAACGTTTATGTAAGAAAAAGTCTTTTCAGAAATGAGACATCCTATTTTTTTAATGGAAAGTGCATGCATTTATGAAGGCTATTAAAGGATATGATGGTTGAATGCAATAATATCCTTTACATGATTTTAGAAACTTTGTGTTTGTAACATCCACTTTTCCTTTCTTGCAGTATGCATCGGATCAGATATTTTTTCTATGGAATAAACACTATTTTTCTTGAGAGTAGCCTACTTGTTATTCTTCTTAGGATACAATTCAAATGTTTATAATGTATGATCATTCCCTTCCAGTATTGGTTCCGATGTTTAAAGCAATTTTGACTCATTTCTGGTCATTTTAGCTTTCTGGTTATTTTTACATTTTCGCCAAGAAGTTCCAAAAACCAATGGAGTGACCGGTTAACACATTCGGTCTTATGTTGACGCTTACAAACTTTGTGCAACTGAATGAGGTCATAACTCTGACAGGAAATTTGATTGTGATAATTGGGACATGTCAATATTAGCTGACAAACAGAAACATGCAAACAGAGCTATCTAAGCAGGTTTACTTTGGCTCATTGCGCTCAGTGGAATGTCTGTTTCCATAGGGACATTTAAAACATTTTATTTATTTTTTCACTCACTGATATCTTGGCAAAGGGTGGAAAAAAATGGCAAATATTACCAGACTGTCCTCAGAATGCCCTCCATGTCGGATTGTACATAGAGCGAGCTTCTGTTTAAAACACTGTGTGCAGCATGTTAACAGTTCACTGTGGGTTTCACATGTGGCCATTTTGATATTCTGGGGATTAGGATTTCCAGAAAATGCTCCTCGGTATAGTAACTGGGGTGAGGGTTGGGAGGTGGAGGGGTAGTAGCAAGGTGGCACCAGTGGTTACAGACTATGGGCATGGCCACTAGCAACCATATTTCTAATTACGTTTGTCAGTGAACCGTGACTTGTCCCTCCATCAAACACTGGGGTACATCAGACAAAGCCTAAGCTGAGCACATGTCACTAACTGCCTAACTATGAGACTGTAATCATCACTGTGGCCGGGCTCAGCCAAAGCCTCCCAATGCTTCAAAGACAATAGAGGAGGAGACGCATACATCAGGATCTAAAGTCATCTGCTGTGATGGATTTTAAGGCTCTTGTGAAGGGGGATATCCTCTTCAGAGGAAATAGAGGCCAGCAGGTCAGGCTTGTGGTTGACATGAAAAGACTGAAGAACTGCTGTGTGTGTGTGTGCGTGTTTGTGTGGGCACACTAACTCCAAAACCCAAAAACCACTCCTCCAGCCAGCGTTTGGCATGGTAACATGATTTGTCATGCTCAACAAGTGGCTGCCATAATTTAATAACTTAATACTAATATACATGTGAGTTATGGTGTTGTAATTTATAATTCACATAATGAGACTGTATGTGTAATTTCAATAATAGCCTATACCAATCATCCTAATTGGCTTAGATCAGGGGTGTCAAACATGTGGCCCAGGGGCCAAATCCAGCCTGCCAAGGGGGTCCAGTCTGGCCCTTGAGATGACTTTGTGAAATGCTAAAATTAAACTAACATATTAACAATCACTTTAGTTAAGGGGCCACATACAAACCAATTCAATTTCAAGTGGGTCATATTTGTTAAACTATTACCATAATATCCATAAATAAATATTTTCATGTATTTACACCAAAAGAAAATTTAATTTTGCAAAACATTTCAATAATCTTAGAAAATATGAACAATCTGAAGCGCAATTTTAACAATATTATTATCTGTTATTAAAGGTTTTGTGTATTTGTAGATCCACTGTGATCTATAATTTATAATGTACCTGTGTAGATGATAAACTGAAGCATAATATTGTTAATATTGTTAAATTGCACTTATTTTTTTTAGTTTGTCCATATCATTCACATTGTTTTAAAGCATAGTTTGCAGATTTAAACATTTTCATAATGTAATTTTACTTGTTTCGCCCTAAAACATAGAGAAAAGTTTGGAGTTGACAGTATTTCTATATTATTAGTTTATATTACTGGTCCGGCCTACTTCAGATCCAATTTGGCTGAAAGTGGCGACACCTGAGGCTTAGATGGTAAAACAGACCCCCACTCATCAGAAAATAGGTGTAGAAATAAAACACTGGTAATAGAAATTGTTATTCCAGTTATTATGGCCATTAATAGAATATATCTGTTTTAAGAAAGAAAAGAAAACATGCATCACATCTGAAAAGAGCTTCACACTGTCAGTCTTTTAATTCTCCAAATTAACCCATAAAGACCCAAACATCCACCGCGAACCAAAACCAACTCCTGATCTAAACCATCCAATACCTGTTAATCCACTAATCCTATCAATACATGTAAATAACTGGTGTAAAATGCTGTTTCATCTTTTCATGGTCATCAGATATGACCCATTCAGAGGCTTCGAAGTTACCATGGAAACAACATAATCTTCTACAACATTGATTCACCAGTAAAACCCATAGAGTTGAATCAATGACAATAGTTTGAGATGCTTGGTTCATGTTCAGTTAATGATGTATTTTACTATAAAAGTCACTTTTTCTTCAGTTTTCTCAGTTTTTATAAAATAACCCTCAACTTTAATTTGAGCTTTTATGAACATTTAAATGATCACAGTACATTAAATACAGGAAAATACCTCATATTTACTTAAAAATGGAAAATAATGACCATAATATTACACTAAACTATGATAAATCCCCCAAGAAAGGTTAAATATAGAGAAAATAGAATTTGCAAACTGCCACAAAAGTAGCACTGCACAGCAAATTAGACAGTGTACATTTTACTCTGTAGGAGTACATTTAACACTGGGTTCGGTGTTTATGTGTGTCCAAGTATAGAGAGTACATTATACACTGACACCAGAGTACAATTTTTTTTTACAATTACAGTACAATTGGAATGAACTCTACACTGAAACAATGTTCACTGGTCAGGTACACTGGTGAGTGTAGCCGGGCCACAATAAACACCACGGTGTATTAATATACTCCGTGAATTTTTACTCTGAAAAATTAACACTCTTGTATTTGCTGTGTGGGTCTTTATGGGTTAACTGAAAAAAATCCATTTTTATACTTCATAAATTTGATACTTACTGTTTCTATTGTTAAAATGGGCAGCTGTGGCCTAGTGGTTAGAGCCTTGGACTTAAGATCGGAGAGTTGCAGGTTCAAATCCCACCCTAACCAGTAGGCAATGGCTGAAGTGCCCTTGAGCAAGGCACCTAACCCTACACTGCTCCAGGTTGTAACAAATACCCTGTAATAGCTGTAAGTCGCTTTGGATAAAAGCGTCTGCCAAATGCATAAATGTAATGTAAAATTATACTCATGGTTTATGCTCTTATCACATACCGAGTGTCTTTCATCTGTCTGTCAATGGTGTCGGCTGAATCTGAGTGACTAAAAGTCATATAGCCAGACTGCGGGAGGACATTATGAAAAGGCCTGGCTTGCTTTGTATCTGGACAGTAAGTAAGGCTGGGGCAGCTGGCTCTAGCAGTGTTACCAAACCACATACATGTGTGGGGACAAATGAGCAAATATCTTCTGCCAGATTCCCCGTCCGAAGCCAAGAAGGAGCCGCTTGCCCTGGAAGCCGATAGTATGAGTAAATGGAGTGGGCTTGATGAGTCGACGTAATGGCAGAGGAGCAGACCGGTGTGTGTCTGCACTGTTTGTTTGTGTACTCTACTGTGGCACAATGGCGGTCAGGCCTCTCAATACAAGTGGTCGTGGTGGTGTCTGGCCCGGAGTAGACAGGGTGTGGGGTTGATGGGAGTCTAGCCCAGGGGCTGGTGAGGCAGACTGATCCCAGACAGAGACCAGAAGACCTCAGGAGGCACGTGCTCGGCCGACTCCTGCACTCACCCACTCCCTCTTTTTCCTGGCATCCGACCCTGACTTCCACCGCAACACATGTTATAGGATATAAGTGAGTTCTTTTAATAAATTTGGGGGTATTTATTTTTTTCCTCTATTTTACAAACCACTGTTCCTCATTACCATAAACACAGCTATGTCGCTGTTATATAGGTACTAACAACTGACAGTGGTGTTGATCCTGTGTCCTTTCGATTCCTTTCCTCCATGTGCGTTTCATTAGATGTGAAATGTTTTGTCCAAATGTCCATCTTTTACATGATTCATTATATGCATTAACTGTGCACTCTGACTGTTAACTAAAAAATTACTCCTAACTGTCTCCGATGGTAAAATGCACTTTCTAAACATTTCACCTGTGTCCAAATTTGTTCTTAACTGTGCAGAAAAAAAACTTGCAAAGTGATGTTTCGTATAAGTCCAATAGATGGCAGAAACATACAACACAACACTGCACAGCGAGAGGGATTTAACAGTGTATTTTCCTGAACAACTGTCACCACCTTATATTACAATGGCAGAAACATCCAACCAAAGACCAATGTTTTTTTACTTTTCTGTAAAACCTCTCATGAATCTTGCCTTCTATCCTGTAGAACAGACTTTGCAATAAAATCTGGACTTACTGAAATTTATGCCCATCATTTTAAATACATTCCACTGGAGCCTAGATAGTACAATATTAAACCCTGTGAGAATCTGACTTAAGGCTTACAAAGTGTTGGAGCGCAATAAAAAAAACAAAAAAAACCTTGAACCCTGACGTGAACATTACAAAATAGGTCCACTGGGATCGTCACCAAAACTAGGAGCATAAATGATTGGCTCTGTGACGCTATATATTACGACATATTTCTATACTGTCTTTGTGATATGGGAGTCCTATTATTTCCTCCCCTCAAATCAATTAAATCTTCTGAGGTTTTAGTTGATAGACAGTCCACCAATTACACAGGGGCTCCACCTTGACCCAAAGAAAAACACAAAGCACACAAGTGTGCCCCTCCATAACTTAGAGATTTTAGATGTAACCATTTACAACCACTACTGAACTCCAGCTGGTGCCAGAGTACACAGTGGATCACTCACATTTGGGAATATAGACTGAGGTTGTACTCATGAAAATTCAGCGTACAGTCTCTCTGTTGTTACAGGCAGGTCAGAACACACTGTGACGTCTACAGTACTTAAGTGGATGCATATCATGGGGAAGGAAGGGCAACAAACCCAACCACATGTAACCATGGTGTGATGGTCACCTAAAGTAGTATGTGATCCCACACAGTAAAGTCATCTATATAAAATGGGTACCATGTCATTTATTTGTTACATATTTGGTCAGCTTTTATTGCCTGTACTGACATATTAAAACAAATGTTAAATATAAAAAGCACATTGTTTACTGAGGGAGCTATCCTTATTCCATTACTCAC
Source organism: Ostorhinchus rueppellii (assembly GCA_030068375.1). NCBI lineage: Eukaryota > Metazoa > Chordata > Actinopteri > Kurtiformes > Apogonidae > Ostorhinchus > Ostorhinchus rueppellii. The sequence goes on along the minus strand of JAQQZY010000024.1, from coordinate 27,754,201 downwards.
TAGCTGTAGCTGTAGCCTCACCAGCTCCAGTATAGAGAGCAGGATTTTAAGAGCATTCAGTAATCTAGAATCCGATACGGACAGAAAAGTAGCACTTAAAACATTTGGTGAGGATCTGCTCTTGAGAACTGAAGCCAAACATGCAATGACCATGATCTCACAGTCGATCTGTGAAAGCCTCCCCTGACATAACTGACCCTCTGACCTCTGATGTTTGAGCTTTCATTGTTAGTGAAAATGAGCCGGGAGCTTGCTGTGTCTCCCAAGTAGTTGTTTTGTCTGTGGCTGAGTACACACACCCAATTGTCACCCCCAAGTGGACACATCAGACTGTCTGAAATGTCTCCGAGTGTCACAGCAGTGACGAGACAGGGCTCAGGACAAAGGGAATTTGCTCTGTAAACACAGAGTTGTCAGAGGGTTTTTGGCATTTTGTTACAAGGGAAACAATTACGTACTGTATGTTTTGATATGCAGTGTCAAGTATGTAATCACCAAGAACTTGCAATCCACCCGGCAATTTGTCACCGAATAACTCAACTGAACTGACATTACAAGGTTCCTATTAAGAGATACAAAAGCTAATACCTGGTGTACAACAACATAAGAAGGCTGAAACCGCAAAGTAAAATATTCAGTAGGACTGTCAAATTCACATTTCCAATGATTTTTCAGGCAGAAAAATGATTTATCTAGCACAACAGCTTGAAAACACTAGTTTCATTTATCTTCAGTCAGAATATTCCATAACTCTATCTATATCTCTGAAAGAAGGTGCGTTCAGTCCATCTGTCTGCCCTTATTATGTTTTTGAACATATTATATCATGAATGCTTTGACAGAATGTTGACATAAATATTCACTTGGACTTAAGGATAAACTGAAAAGATTTTGGCAGCTGGATGTCAAAGACCAAGGGCACTATGAAATTGTGTCTGTCCATTTATTTTTTTATTTTTTTTTTACATCTGGCATTTAACTGTTTGCTTGTTTGTTTGTTTGTTTGTTTGTCTGTTTGTGTTCAAAATAACTTGAAAAGTTCTGAACGGATTTGGATGAAATTTTCAGGAGTTGTTAGAAATGGGATGAGGAATGAGTGATTACATTTTGGTGGTGATCCGGCTCACCGTCTGGATCCAAGAATTTTATTAAAGGTTTATTTTTCATTGGGAGATAGGGCATAGCAGCACTGAGTTCCCTAAGAGGTCATTCAGCGCCATTTAGTGGAGGAAAGTACAAACACTACCGTTTAAAAAAAAAACAAAAAAAAACACCTGAGTTTTTTTTTTTTTTTTAAATTTGGCACCATTTTTCATCTGAATTTAAGGAACTTTTTATTTGATTGTGGTATCCAGGAGTCAAAGTAAATGTTTTGTGATTTCACAACTTTATATTATTCATTTATTTCATTTATGGTTTACATAAATTCATTCACACACATTTCCCACAACTTCATTTTGACCCTAACTCTACACAAACAGTATGTAATGCAAACACATGAATGATATAAGTGTATGATTCTTGTCCACTCAAACCCAAATGGAGGTTTTGTCTCATGCATGTCTGTAAATAATAATGCATTTTTGATCATAAGACCCAGAGCTACCACTTGTATCATTATATTTATTGCATCAGCAGTGTCTTGCAGAGCTCGAGTTTTTTGCAGATTTACAGTAAACATGACAACACTAACACTGAGACTGAACTAAGGGCCGTCTTACAAGTGAAAAATAACTACTATGAGATAATGTAACGTCTATAATAATTTTTGTCTGAACTTGATGAGAAACAAAAATGCCTATTTGATAGAAATGCTATTTATTGGTTTGTAATGGCGAAGTTTGATCTTCCAGAGCACATCTGTATGTCATTGTTCCTAAACCACTGTCTCTGCATACACTTAAATTTTGAGAACAGAGATTCAGAGAATTAATCACCAATTGTTCAGCGGCATCGTCATGGGGAAAAGGACTTAAGGCGTCAAAAGACACATTTTAATTAGCTGACAGTCACGATGCATCTGCCTTCTTTCCTATTCACATCATTGCGTCTCTGCTTGCTCAGTACTCCGTTTCGCTCCGTGCATGACTATGTCTTGACTTAAGCTTCCAGGAACCGCAATGAGACAAAGGTCATCTGTGATATTAATGAGGGGAAGGCCTTTAAATGTGGCACACTGGCATGAAGCTTTTCAGTGTGACTAATGCAGTTTACCGTTGCCAATAATAATTAATATGTCACTATTTGTTTTTCAATGGGGTGTTTTTGTGTCTTTGCGAGTTCAGAGGGTTGAGGAAATCCATCAAAAAAAGTTTCTCACATTTGTCGTAGGTCCCAAAAAATAGGCTTGGCTAATGATTTTCTTCTATGGTATGGATTAGCTTCATCACAATGACGACTCTTTTGCACACCATCCCTGTGTTGACTTAGCACCCTTCTGAGAGCACACTACTTCACAAACCAGAACTAAATGCCAACATAATGTACATATGGCCTACATTTTCGGTAGACTGCTGTGATGATGTCTTTTTTGGTTTCCTCTCATGTCTGGTTGAATTAAATAGATCAAGCTGTCTTGATTCTGACCCATTGTAAAGTGTAGAGAAACCAGACTAGTCATTAGACACCATATCCTGTCTGTATTATGATATACCAACTTTTAATGACACAGCCTTGACTTGTTGTGGGGTATAAAACAGATAAAGCAGATGCTACAGATAAGGTTGGAGTTAAAATTTAGTTAAGCTGAAGGAGACTCTGGAAGCCATTGAGTCATTGATCTCAGGGTTCTCCCATCCATACTGAGCCCCGGGTTATTCTCTATCCCTTCACCCTCCTTCCTTTTTTATCCTTTGTTGTGGTCACTGGGACAATCGGTTACAGCCCAACGGAATGGAAACCACTCAGTCAGTCCCCTGCTACAGCAAACTATTAAACAGAGGATCCAGTTACTATGACCGGTCTGGGAGGAAAAGTATCTTCAAGGGAGATCTACTTCCTAAGAATGCTTCACAATAATCCCATCTAACAGAAAACATTTTCATACATGTTGCTCAAACCACTTCCAACCTTTCACCCAGTGGAATTCCTCAAATTACAGTAACTACCAAGAAATGAGCTTTTACGCGATGATTACGTTGTGGGTTCTGTTTCCAAGTCTTCACTGTGTTTATTTCGATGTAAATGTTGCGTTTTAACTTTTCTCCCGATATCACTTTGAATTTGTGATTTCAGGTTGTAATTGATGTGGCTTGATTCCCAAAGCTATCAAAGAAACAGCAGAAGACAAACACAACAATGATGATGAAGTGGATAAACAACATTCCCCCTGGAAACCCAAGACAACTTGTTCCTGTGAACTGGTCTGTCTGTGTGTCTTGCTGAAGCAACAATGGTGATTTCTGTTTGAGTCTTGTGGGTTCCAACCCCAGACCCTGTCTCCCATTTGGAGCGACAGAAATGGAGGGTCATGGTCGCCACAGATGCTTTGTTTTCCACAGTCCCTGCTTGCTGCTGCCCGGCCACGATGGGACCATCTGCCTTCTCAATTAAAAGGCGTGTTTGTGCGCCACATTTGTTTGTGCTCACAGATGATTTTTGTAATAAAACTCAGACTTTCTGGTATTTCTTGGATTCCTGGGTGATGACATTGCGTTTTGCTTTTTTGGGCTTGTGGCTGTTTCCCGTGGAAAATGTAGCTTGCAGAAACTACTGTAGCTGTTTTCTGGTGTGTCTGTGGGATGAAATGAAGAACAGAATGAGTCTTGACGATGTTCTCCCTGCCACAATTAAGAGCAGACCCGCTGTGTGTTGGGGAACGCACAAGATGAAGAGGCAGTCTTTGCCATCTCCTCCAAGACATGATTATGGGGACAAGGCATTTCGTCCCAGAAAATGTCATCATAATAGTCTCGTCTATTGTTCTGTTTTCTTATCCCACTTTCTGATTTAATAATCATTAAAAAGTTAAAGCCCTTTGTTTTTTTATGGGTGCATGATTATGGGATTCTATATGAAGTAAATCTTTCCCAAATTCCAGATTTTTTATTTTATTTCTTTTTTTCGTCAATTGTATGAGCGGGACAAAATGTGCCCTTTTTAGACCGTTACCGACAATATTCGACAGCAACACTGACACGTGTCCAAACCAATGAAATATTTACAGTATATTCCATATTAGGAAGGAGGATGTCTTTTTGTATATTCTTCCAAATGTGATTTCCCAATCTGAGGGAATATTATTACATTTTTACGTACATTGTGGATTTGGCAATGGCTTTCTTTTGGACAACTCCTGACTGTCGTGGGAGTACCATGGACCACACACAGCCCATTGCACAGAGCACGATCTGGCCACTGTCCACTTGCCTAGGCACCAAGTGTGGGAAGAGGGTGGTACCAACAGTGACCACCAGTCAGTCTTTGGATCAGTAAGGGCCAACAGATGGACCTGCCAGGAAGTCATCCATTTGTTTTGAGAAGTAAGTTTAAACTTACAAGAGAACAATAATAACATTGTGCTTTTTTTTTTTTTTTTGCCCAGAATGAGCTTAAGAATCCCAGTCGTTCAAAAAAAGTCAAAGTGGTAATCTATCATTCTGTGATCTCATACTGTTGTATTTGGTGTTTTTGAATGACCACCAGGTAGATTTTATTTATTTATTTATTTATTTTTTGTCAAAGGAGTTTATTGCCAATCATTCCATGGTTTCTTTAAGCTAAGGATGCAGAGCTGAGTTTTGAAGCGGACTGTGTGTGTGGTGTGTAGTGGTAAAGTAAGAGAGCGAGGCAGCTTGGTTTGCATTGCATTGTAAACTCTGAAAAGCAGTTATGTTTCATTGACCATTGGTAAACTGCCACTGTGGTTTTTATAGTCTATAGTAATCCCGAGGACGCGCAATTACGCTCACAGTGATAAAGCTGTGGCAGTTCACGCAAGGGTCTGTCACCAAACCACCCACCAACACCATTCAGAGCGGAATCGTATGGATAGATTGCTCATTTGGGCATGCTTTGAGTGGTAAGGGTCTCACTCTATAATGATTTTAACATATGACTCTAAAGCTGTGGGTTTTTGCTGTTTTTCTCTCAAGACAGTCATGGGTGTAAGATCTTCCTTTGCACTTTATTGCTTCAAGACTCCTTTCCACCATTATGAATGAAACATGGCACCATCTGGCCCAAGAGATTTAAACCATAATGGGATTTCTCTTCAATGTCCATTTTCTATTCAAACTTTCTATTCTATGCCTAACCCACCACTAAAAGCAAAACTATCTGCAGTGTGTCTGGGGAGATCTTTAACTGTCATCTATCAGCAATCACCACTGACTTAAATCTGTAAACAAGCTGAATACTTGGCAGTTGAGTACCCAAAAGTGAACTACAAGAAGGAGCACTAGAACACTTTAGTTTTCCTATGGTGCTGAGAGGTCTGATGAAACACTCAGCACATAGTTCAACTTTTGCAAAATTTCAGCTTTAATCTAAAGACACAAAAGCTATTTTAAAGATTTATCTAAAAAGTATTTATTTTAATAGTTAGCTTGTAACAAATGTAATCAATCACAACTGAGAGGGAATGTAAATCCTGGGCTTGGGAAAGAAACTTGCCTCTTATAATCAGCACAACCCTTTGTATGCATTGTTTCATAAATTCCCAATTTAGATCCCCCTAAATCTATTACCACAATTTTTTTTTATTTTTTATTTTTTGGGTGGGGGGGGGGGGGGGCCAGCCCACTTGGGGGCCTCAGAGAGCTGCCAGCAGCCCCTAGAAATATCTGTGAATGTTTTTGCAAAAAAATACAGAAAATACTTTAAGGACAAAATAAGAGAAACAACTATTTAACTTAACAAATAGTCATTCTTTAGTGCATCATTTGTATAAAACAAGTGCCTAATCCAATAAGAACAATTAACCGAATTGATCAGTGTTGGGCAGGAGCATGACTACTTCCAAATCTTGGTATATTTTCCTGTTATGTGTAAAAGGAGTGAACTGTTTAAATGACGTAACTGGTTTATCCACACACTTCCCTGTGGTGCTCATATGTGCATCTTTGTTGTATGAAGGAGGTATGAGAAACACTCATATAGAAAATGCAAATTATAAAAAGCAGGGACATAAGACCTTCATTTTTTCTTTTGTAAATATACAGTCATTACTAACATTCAGGCATGTAACACTTTCCAAAATAGATTTGGACAGGGGGAATTTAGGGCCAAAATGAGTTAAAATAATTAAATAAATAACAAATCACACCCAAGAAACAACAATACTGGAGAATTTTTGAACAGGACTGACATTCATTGTTTAGGGCATGTAGTGACTCCTTGCAGTTGTATGGATGGATGTGTGCACGCAGAAAGTTCAATGGCAAGTGATGTTGTTAAATAGGGATAAACCTTAGTAAGAGGCATTTGGCTTCCTAATCCAACCAAACAAAAAAAAATGAAAATGCACAGCCTGAATTATCATTTATCTTCTTTTCAGACTGTTTTATTTTAACCTTTCTCATTATGTTTCAGTCACTTTGAATTTAAGTTAAAAGAAAATATTAAATGAAAAACTAGCGCATGTATGTGCTCATTGATTGAACGATATGGACCAAAATCTGAAATTCCATTCCACTATTGAAGTTTTTATAATTTTGCACATGCACAGGAAGAGACAACAGCATTAGCATGGTGATTAACTTTAATTTCTGCTTCCATGCTCTTTTACTTCTCTGCTTCACCTTATGGATGTATTATGTTCTGTTAGTGTTGACTTTTCCCTCTGAAGTTCTTCTGTTATTTTTCACTCCATTATTGTAAAAAAAATACAATCACAGAGGCCGGTTGGTTTCATAACTTACTTCCTGATTACTTGATGTCAGATGTTCCTTGTGGAACTAACATTTCCATTTTTCAGAGGCTAAACATTATTAATGTTACTAAATATGTTTCCTAACAGTAAATAATAATTGTACAGTAAATGACAGGAACACCGCTGTTAACATTTACTCTAAGTTTATCTCATTGAGTTGGGTTGATTTTGTGTCACTTGCTAGCAAACACTTGTGGTTTCACTGCTGCTGGTTCAGGGTCTGGTTCAGGGGTACAGTATATTTCCCACAAAGACATGAACGCACACATGTGTATATTTTAAATATATTTTATATTGTCATTTGTGTGGTTACTCTCATTTTAGTCTCATATTCGTTGTGCTCCAACTTCATCCCAAAACTAACTCTGTTAGTACACACATTGTTTTTCTTGCATGTCTGTTGCAGCTTGCTAGCTAAGTGCACACCTTTGCTAGAAGCTGTAGCTGATGTCGTCCTAGTTGCTGATATTCAGATTTTTTTGTCCCGGACTTAAGTGCTCATCCCTAATGAGGATCAAGTATCAAAGTGAATTCACACAACACTGCTATTATGGTGGAAGACAATGTTAAAACACTTTTAACAATTTTAACATTTTAACATTAACACTTCTGGGGTCCACACAAAATGTATTTTTAAAATTCTTGTCCCTGTTCAGTCTAAAGTCACTTGACAAGTGTTGGACATAGTACAAGAGTGGTACAGTTATGGGTCTAAAATCTGTAATCTTTTCCCTCTCTGACATGAGACGATGTCATCCTTAAATTAGCTGAGTCAAACATCTTCAAAGCCAAGAAACATATATCTCTTTTTACCTCTGAAAGTGCCATGTGAGGCATCATCTTTCACCCTTGCATGTAGTAGGTTCTTTCCTTCTGCAAATCTGCAGTTCCATAAACACAGAGTGTCTTATGGGGTTTTATAATTGTGATATTTATACTGCATGATACAATTAACCATAAGCCAGGTCGGGTGCAGTGCCATGAATGGTGGGGAGAATACGTGAGCAGTAAACATGAGAAGGTCTGCTCCATTGACAGGAATTCCACTTTCTGCTTCTGCTGTGAAACATGGCATACCTAATTGTACAGTGGTCACCCACTAGGTCTAAATAGGGTTCAAGACCACACAGTACGACGCAGGCCCACTGTAGGAAACTCAGAGACACAGGAAAAAACAGTGAGCACTCTTCACTGATTGTTTTACTTTAGGGTGATCCATCTGTTTAGGACCTCAAAATACACTATCCTTCATTTGCAGTGTTTCTGTTTCACTGCTATAGAGCTATTCGACTCTTTGACATGCGTACCAACGTGCGACCAAGGTGTTCGCATGTAAAACCATTTTAGCAATGCATTTTGTTGTAAGATCATCATTAAATGTCTATAAATTATAATGTTTATGGCTGAACGAGTACAAAATGCTTCATAAATGAGTTTGTACATGGATGAGAGCCCTTGATTTGGATAGTAGCAGATTCAGATTTTTCAAACTTCAGTTTCTTAGAAAATGATACAGAGGTGAGAAGATTTATGAGGTGATAAGTATTGCGCCTACTCTGTGGCTATGGCCCCTCAATCTGCCCCATCCCCCAACATTTCTCAACAAAAAAGAGAACTCAAGTGGTGTCTTCAGTAGTATGTGGATTTGACTCCATCACCGGCCAGCCCAAGTTTAGATCACCCCCTCCTGTTAATGACACATTCAAATTAGCTGTGGTTAGGGTTTTCTTCAAATACACAGCTAGATTCACACAAATTCTTCTCCCCACCTCACCTCTCTCTGGTCTGGTCTAAGAAAACCACATGCCGGGGTCACTGCGCTCTCCCCAAGCCAAACCAGACCCATAATTTTGCTTTTGTTTCAGATGTAGCCTCAAAGCCTGAAATATAAAGACCCAGGCCAGCCTGGGAAGGTCAGTCTGTCGAAGGAAAGAGCAAGATAGAGAAAGAAAATGAGAAAGACTGAAGGAAAGAAAGAAATGAGAGAGGGGGCAAAGAGAGGAAGAGGAACTCAGAGTGTTGGTGTGAGCCGAGTGGTTTCCAATCTGTTCAGGAAGTCTTTATTATACAGTGTGTGTGTGTGTGTGTGTGTGTGTGTGTGTGTGTGTGTACAGGAAGAGCTGTGTAACAAGGAGTACATCTCGCCAAACCACTGGCCATTACTGACCATTGCCGACCATTACACCCAATGAGCTCTAACTATTTTGAATCCATGCTATGTCCAGTTTAACGTAGCACACTGACACCAATGTATATGTAATGCTTCTATTTGAAGTCACTGTTTCTATTCTATAACTTCTTCCCATGTGTGACCTTGTAAAAAGAAATGACTCAGTTTTCTCTCATTTTTTGGACCATACTACATACGAATACGATTAACCATTTCTGTCACGTCTTTCCCTGTGAAAATAATAAAAGGCCTCTCCTCCTATAGTAGAGAGTGATACTATAGAAAGTTTATAGAAAGATCCACTGTTCACAGGACTATCCACAAATTTGCTTTTCATATAATATGTTGTTTATTCAATGTGATGTTGTTAATGTCAAAAGCTTTTCCAAAGAGTTCACAGCCCGCAGTCATCACATTTATACACAGCTGACATTTAGGTTGGCCAAACCAGAGCTCTAGTCATGATGAAACAGGTTTTATGCCAATCACCACCTTGTGTTAAATCAAAAAGGTCAAAATGCACACTCCATAAGGCTTCCATTGTGACAGAGAGGAGTGGAGGTGGTGTGGGGTGATGGACTGAAACCCAAAAACCTCAACCTCCTTTTAAGAAAAACAAACCAGTTTTAGGAATTGGGAGCCAGCTAGTGCATTATACTCCCCTGACCTCAGGAAGCTTTCCCTTTCAGTCCAGATCTGGACACACTGTTCTAGCATCAGGGAACCAGGCAGATCTATGACACATGTGATGGCCAAACTGTAGTGTGGCCCTGGCCACAAATCCAGCAACATTTGGCCCCTGGAGCCTTGTTTCGTGGGAAGCTTACACTCTGACCACAGATGGACAATAACATGGTTTTTGCTTGGCACACTTTAGTTTTTTGTATATTACGTGACATATTGCTTGGCTTAGTATAAACTATTGTAAAATTATCCCAAATCCTTCGACCTCATTGGGAGATGTTGCATAACAGTGCAGCAGTATAAGGATTCTGTAAGATACAAACCACTGCGAACTCTGCCTCTGCCTCAGTACACCACATAACACTGAAATACTGCCGACACCTGCCAGTGATGGAGCTGCACTAAACTTAATCATTTCATACTAGAATGACCGAAAAATTGTTGGTTTTCTATGTGTGGAATCAATCCAATCCGACTTTTGAGAGGGATGTTTGAATCCATCAGTCAGCGTAAAGAGGACATCATGTCAGACCGATGTTTAGGAATATGGTTTATTTCTATGTATGTATGATTGTATGGCTACGGAATAATCGTCCTTGTTTTGTTCTTACTCTGTTCTGTTGTGTATGAGCAGCATGTTTTTATTTTAGCAACAGTTTTGTGGGCCTGTCCATTATTCTGTTCCAAGAAAGCCATGCATACCTCTCCATCAGACAATGTACTGATTTTATCTCTTGCTTGACAGAAATGCCACAGACTAAAACACTTTTTTTTTTTCCTTTTCTCTTCTGTATTTTTTTTTCCTCCTGCCTTGTCCAGCCTTGTGCTGCTGAATGGCAAACCTTGCAAAACAGCTTTGTAAAAAGATGACATCTGGAAGCTTTAGTTTTCAGTATTTTCATTGTGATTGTTTAAGTTTTGAGACCGCTGGAAAGTCTAATCTTGTCATGTTTTATTAAGACTTTTGTATTAGAGAATCAGCAGTGATGAGCCCATGACAGATACCACCATGGAGAGTTTTGTAATCAACACTAAAATCTTCTGCTAGGGAATTTCTACTGCTCATACTATGCCCCTCCAGTGTCAGATACTGAGTGTGAAATACAAGCGTGCCAGCATCTGGTCGGTTAGGCAACGTGTTATTTCCAAAGTCAGTGAAATTGCCAAATATCAGACATATTATTGTAACACACTGTATACACCTTCAGCGTATTGCACAGTAAACAACATTAAATACAGTCTGATGGGCAGCATTTTTGGTGCATTGCTACCTCTGTTGTGAACTGTTTATTTGTATGTCAGAGGTTTCCTGTATGTAATTGCCTCTGACAGAGTGCCCTATGACAAGAAACCACACAAATACATTATATGCTAGTAGATTGAAAAGAAATATACATTGGTCTGCATTGTGATTTATTTTGCCTGGGTACGGTAAACAAGGCGAGACAGGCGATTCCTTCCTCTCTGAAACCAAGCATATCAGACTGAATTCCATTGCACTCCCATTTCATTTCATATTTCATACAGCCCATTTGAACAATTGTGTTATTATGGCAGTGTAAATAGACCTTTGCACCGGGCAAGATTTCAGGAATGCTGATGATGTGTAAGCTGACACTATGCTGGCCACAGGAAACGAAAGCATCATTTATTGTAGATTGGTGGCCCCCGTTAAAAGTGGGTGGTGTTTATTGTGAGCCAATCATCTGCACAGGCTGCCACACAATGACTGGTAAAACTATATCAGTGCTGGCATGAAGTGCATATAATGACAGGTTTTGGAATTGCAAATATAAACTGTACCACATTCAGATAGTTGCCCCCTGAGCCCATTATTTTTTTCATTCAGGCAGTTGCCAATCATTTGTATTTCTGAAGTAATATAATCTGTGTCTCGTACTCTTCAGAATTTGATTCAGCCTGCTAAATATTTTATTGTGTAATATCTGAATACATGCAAGTATGTAACAGAGAGAGAAAGGAAGTTTGTTTATCTCGTCTGAGATGGCACAGATTGAAAAGATTGTGCTTGATAATGTAAATATAACCAAGTGTGAGCACCCTTGGGTTGCTCCCCTTATATTGCAATGAAAATGCAATCAGAGTCAGTGTAATTTACCTTTTTTTTCTAACCACATATTCTGCACACCGCCATAATAATATATTATAATGATAATAATGTTTTTTTCATATAGCTTGTTTTTAATTTTTTTTTAAAGAAAATGTGTGTTTCATCAACTTGAGGTATAAACTAAAATACCAAACACTCCAAAGTGTCATTCACACACACACACACACACACACACACACACACACACACTCACACACACACACACACACACCCACACACACACACACACACACACACACACACACACACACACACACACGCATTCACAGAGGTCTCTGAAGTTGTTCCTGCTGCAGCCATCCTCCCAGCTTGGGGGTCACTGTCCCTAGTGCCCCGAT
>JAQQZY010000024.1:27711701-27726768 GCA_030068375.1 Ostorhinchus rueppellii | reverse complement strand
ATGGAGAGAACGGATCTAATCAAACTTTATTTTCATCTTGGAATGTCATACAGGGAAATTCTTGCTGCTCTTGCATATAGACACAGGATTGTTATTAGCAGGAAGCACGTTGAAGGACAACAGACTCAGCCCATGGAACTTGGCAGCAGATTCAGACTTTGGGCATCAATAGCCAACAAACCAAAGGACCACAAAGCAGATATGTTATCTGGCTGTGATCTTGGTTATACCGACAAAATACTACATCATTTCAGCTGAAACGACCCACATTTCCTCATATTAAAAAACAGTTGTTTTCTTAAGCAGGGACGTTGTGCATGGGCTGCTTATTACTACAACTGTCAGTTTATACAAAAATACTTTAGCTGATGAAAGAAACTTTTAAAAAGTTTCTCTTTCAGGTAGTTGTGATCAACCGTGATTATATTGTGGACTCTACATTGTTGGAACAGAAAAATGTTTTTAAAGTTTCTCTTTCATTAGCTAAAGGATATTTCCCTAAACTGGCAATTGTAGTAAGAAGGGGGTGTAGGGATTGTCATGCTGTGTGAATGTAGGGGCTCCTCCTCCTTTGTGGGCGGGGCAATTGAGCAAGAAATAATATGTCCCTCCCTCAGCAAAAGCTTATTTTCCACCCTTTGCATTTGAGCACTTGTGCCCACAAGATAATAACTTGTGCGCACAAGACAATACTTTTTTTTTTTTTTTTAAATAATACTTTTTGGGACTTTAGGCGCTCTGCAGGAATCCAATCCACTAATATGCCTGAAACGATCTGGGATTGATTAGTCATGTCCTTATCCTTTCAAACAATGTGAATAACATGAACAAACTGGAAAAAAAGTAATTTTAACACTATTATGCTTTAGTTTATTATTTTCATGTGTACTTTATAACTTACAGATCACAGTGGTTCTACGGAATATTATTAAAATTGCACATATGTCTCTTAAGATATTTGAGGTTGTTCAGGTTATTCAGATTTTGTGCAAAATTATACTTTGTAAATGTTTTCATGTATTTACATTAAAACAAAGAGAAACATTTGTAGTTGATTATTTACAGGTTATTGTGAGATTGAATTGGTATGAATGTGGAACCTGAACTAAAATGATTGTTGATTTCGTAGTGTAATTTTTACATTTCACAAATTCATCCCAGGGGCCAGGCTGGACCTTTTGGCGGGCCAGATTTGGCCCCTGGGCTGCATGTTTGACACCCATGCTCTAGGCCATAGCTATATTATTTATACAGACCAGTATTACCTTTATTAGTTTAATCACTCTGTATGTGTATGTTTAATTGCTTTTCATCCTAGTCAGGATTTTGTGTTTTAGTGACACTGTCTCACTTCCCTTATTGTTTTACTTGGTGTTTTGTGTGATTGTTTAAGGCCAGTGAAATCATAAGGGGGAAAACCTCCAACTGGTAAGTTTAGATGAAGGGATATGGGATGTTCAGGAACACAAGAAAACGCAAAAATGCTTCCCAGCTCCATGTTTTTGAGGCTGGAGCATCATTCCTTCAGATTCTCCTAAAATTCCCACCTGCAAGGACAGCTACTACTTCTCTTCTGCCGACCCACTGCCTCATTCCAGCGTGTCTCTCAGCACTGACGCTCTTATCCTCCTCTATACTCCTGCAGAAAGCACCTGAGGGTCTACACTCCTCTGCAGGTATTTCTGCTGAAAGCTATAATAAATCATTTGCCTTTTGTGTCTCAGCTTACTGGCTATTTTGCTAATGTGTTTTCTCTCCTCCATCCCAGTTTTAGAGTTGAAAGAGGTGTACTTTAAATAGGTGCAGGAGTGTGCTGTGACAGATTCGGTGCCTGCAAGTGATTCTTGCTCCTTGTCATCACTCCAATGCTCCATTTCCCCCAGACTGAATAGCACAGGAAGCATAGCACTGGATGCAAACTGTGACAACTAACAGGTAAAGCAGCCTAAGAGGAAGGAAAAAAATGTCTGTTCTTTTGATCAAAACGTAGTAAATGAATATTTCATTCATAGTTGTCTGACTTTTGCTCTACTCCACAAGTGTTTTGACCATTGCTCTCAAATGCCAATGTCTTTGGTTGTGGTAAAGTGACTCTGCAGGGAAGAAAGCACGCTATTTATTCAAGGGGGAGAATTTCACATTTTGACCAAATTGACTCTATAGAGAAAAGCTCAGCAGACCATGTAAATATAAAAAAAGGTTTAATGAAACCATGAAGGATGACAGCTTCCAAAGTACATATTATCTATGGAGAGGTCGCAGTGGGAAAGCGGCCCGCCATTCGTCTGTATTGCTTTTGGTGGCCAGAAAGTCATGAGCGATCATTGGAATTTTTTGGTCAGAGCTCTGTTTCAGCCCAAGCCTTCCTGACAACCCCCTCTTCACTGTGTCATCCCCCCATGCACACAGTGACACAGACACACATGCACACGTGTATAAACATACGAACACACAATTACATGTGAACACACACACTCTGCCATCCAGCTCAGTGGCTTGGAGCCTTTGCAAAGTTCCTAAATCCGCCTCCTGCATTCTGGTCGGTTGAAGCAGACTTCCTGAAAACAATGGAATGGACTAATCTGCGGATTTGCCAGTGGATTTGATAAAGGCCCATGTTCTAAGCCAAAGTTTCTCTGACCTCTTGTTAAAAACTTCTCATCTCTCCATGCCCATCCCTCCCACTCTTGTTCTTTTTATGAATAGAGTGAGAGTGGATTTCCAGAGATGCTGTGTCTCTAATTAAACTCCTCTCTCTTTTTGTTCCCCCTTACTCCTATCCCTACGGCCTCTGTCCCACATGCATCCAGACAATCCTCACATTCTCTCTTTCTTTTGGCATTTTGATGAAACCTAATGAAAAAGCTCATGCTGATAACTCCCAACAGAAGTAGAGCATAGTAGTGTCAGGGTCACAAGTCAAAGGTCAATCCTCAGAGGTCAGGCGGAGGCTAATAAGGTGTTTTGTCACTTGAAGAAATGTCTAATCTCCCTGAGACTCAAAAGGATGCATCTTTCCTATGGCAAACTTCACAAGTGGCCGCCGACCTCTCCTCATTCTTCCTCTAACCTTTTCATTCAAGTCCACTCTTCTTTGTAGTCCGTGCTTTGTAGTCCATTTCAACCAGGCAAAGTTTTCCAAAGCTGTGGTTTGTCTAGGATTAATTTACGGCAACATTTCCTGAATCCCGTCTTTCTATCTGCTCATCATCTTTCATGGAAAGCTGTCCTGTGCCAGCCTGTTTGAATGGCTAACTAGTTGATACCCGTGAAAGAATTAAAATTCCTGCCTTTGGCTCACGCTTTGTGAGCTTTCTTGAAGCACGAAGCTCGGCCGGGCACAGATGCAACTGCGCTGACAGGAGCCCACTTGATGAGGGTATTATTTTAATGGAAAAGAGTTGCCTATTCATTATGTGCATGTGGCCATCACTGAGACACAAAGCGCAGATAATGACAGGAACCAAAAACTGGCAGGATGCCAAGTCTGCAAAAAACATTGCCCACTCACCAATCTGCAGTGCCAGTGACTCAACCAGACAGCTGCAGACAATAAAGTGGAAAACCAGCCTCCTTTATGGTCTTCACCGAGCTCACAAACATTACATTTACATATCTACTAACACTCATTAGACTTGTCATTTATTTGACTATATACTGTAATATAATATTCTTTTACAGACCAGTATTATTTCAGCAGTGGTACCGTTAGCTGTTTTCGCAGTCCCTTCCCAGAAATAGATGCGTCTTTGCTGAGAACAGACCAGAGCTGAAACGGCAGAATGCGTTTGGTGTTCTTACGCCCATGCTTCCTGTTTACTATATTATTTTCTTATGTGGTGCTCACTATCTTTGGATGTACATCAGTATGAATATGAGTGTGTGTGCATGCTTTAAAACTATTTAAAGTATGCTTTTGTGTTCATCTTTCTACTAAGCAGAAGTAAGTACAAGTACAATTACTTGAAGAATCTTATCAGAGCCCTTTTCTGTGGAATGCTGCAAATGTGTGTTTGTAAAATCTGTGCTTGGCTACTCCTATGAGGAAACCCACAACATTAGGTCAAGGCTATGTGGTGTGTTGTGCCACTGATGGTGAAGAATGTGACATATTGAGGACAAACAGGCTTTTCCACAAACAAAAATATGGGGAAAGCCCGGATTCGTGTTTTTCAGTTGTTTGTGAAACAACCACACTGTTATTGTTTTCCTGTCAATATGAATTACAGCAGTGTGAGAATACATTTTGGCCCTCTCTGTAATTGCCTCTGTAATTCTCTGTGAAAGGGATCCCCGGACATCAGTGGACTTTGTCGAGGGATTTACAGTTCCTAGAATGACTTATGATGTCCTTTGATCACTTTGGTTTTCAATGATAAATAGGCTGCCATTGAAACAGTTTCCAGCATTTTTATGCAAAGGCATTTGTATAATCATATATATACATGTAACCTTTACTGAATATGTAGACTGTATCTATCAATATTTTCTCAGATCAATGTGTATTCGGTGAATTATTATAAAAGTTAAAACCTCTTCCCTACTAGAAAGTTGTATTTTTGAGTCAAACTAACAAAAACAAAGAAAAATCTAATACAAATTCAACTCAAAAAGTAAGACACTGCCAAATTCAAGCAAGTTGCGCTTTACATTGCAAATAATTGAAGACAGCAATTTAACATTGTCAGTTGTTGCCTGACAAAAGAAAAAAAAAGTTGTTGCTTTAAGGGATATTATGTTTAACCCTTAAAGACCCAAACCTCCACTGGCACCTACTGATGTAAAATGTTTAATAGCTGTTGGTCACTAATTCTATCAATACATGTAAATATTTGGTGTAAAATGCAGTTTTTCATCTTTTCATGGTCATCAGATATAATCTATTTGGACATTCAGAGGTTGTTGTTTTGTTTATGATAGTAACATTTGAAGGATGCATAATTTTCGACACTAAAACAGGAATGTCCAACCATTCAGGGGTCCACAGATACTGGTCAGCTCAATGTTGTTTACTTCCCAGTGTGATGAATACTTCACAACTCGTATAGTAAAGTGACATTTGAAGTGGACTTCATAAGATATTCATGAAATGTTTACAAAAGCTGGAGAGGATTCATAATACCCTTGATATTGATTATTACATAAAGACATTAAAAATGAAAAATATCACAATATTAAATATTCTTATTATTAAATTTTTAGTTTTGCTGCTCAAATAATTATAATAATAATTATCTAATAACAAAAATAACCTTTTTTTAAAAAAATAACTAAATAAAAATCAGTATCTATCAGTATCAGTGATTATTCTCAAGCAAACAGTGTGGGCAAACTACAAGAAGTAACTTAAAAATAAAATAAGTGAAAACAAACAGACAACAACATCAGCAACAACAAAATATCAGATGGGATTATTATTTATTATTGAGGTGCTGGAGGTGGCTAAGCCAGCTGGTCTTGGATCTGTAATAAATATGCAAAAATAATGTAAATACACAAATAACATTACTCATTACAGTAGGGGCAATTCCATATACAGTGGACTTTTTCTCTAATCAATAATGCGTGAAGTGTGTTTGGATGATGTGATTGAATGGGCGAAGTTTGAGGATTTGCTAAATGGGCTTTGTGCGTGGCAGATGTGAAGTCCCACAAGTACTTGTGTTCAGTATGGTTAATCTTTTGTGGTGAAAGTCTATTTTTGTGAAGTACAGTGCAATGATATTAGGGCTAAGTACTAGTTGTATAGTGTAGTTGTACTACTATTCAAAGTAATCCTAACTGATAAGCTCTCCATGTTTCTTGCCAGTTTAGGGTTCATTTTATAGCTAGTTTATAATTATCAAATTCATGCTGAATCAGACTTGGCAATTGTCTCCACTAACTAATCTGTGCCCGCCATTAGCTTTGATAGTTTTCCCGTTAGCGGTGCTGTTCGAAAATAGCAGCTAGCATTTTCAGAAGGGACATGATGTTCCATTCTTCACCGAGTTCATTACAAATGAGATATCAACTTAAAGATAACAACATAAAGAAATGGACCAGGATTTTTCCCTTAAGTGGCCAATTGTCCCAGTATAATTAGCTTGCTAGCATAATCATCTAGCCATTCAGTTAATGTTAGCATGAAGCCACACTAATGTGAAAAGAAAACGATCTATAACTATATTTGAATTACAAATTTCATCCAGTCTTTCAGTGGGTTATGATCGTTTCGTATTTAAAAATGTATGTCATGGAATTCACTGGGAAGGGTAACTGGAAATAAATTTCACCTGATCTTTGCTTGCTTAGCTGAAACTACAGAAGCATTGTGCAGGCGCATACACACAATTTTATACATTTTTTATGAATTATTTGTTTCACCTGGAAAAGTTGGACACTTCCTGGTAGCAAAAGATGAGAAATTAGCAAAGGTTACATTATAAAACAAATACATTTTTAAGAAACAAAAAATAATTTGCTTAACCATGTTCTGTCTTTCTGGCACTGGACAGGCCTTTTGACTCAGATGTGACGTGGGTTGGAATAAAAACGGCAATGGTGCTTTGCGATTGTTGGACTTCTATTTTGAGAAGTTTTTGTCATTTTGTATTCCACATTCATGAAAAGGTTGGTATAAATGTTGAGTCATGTCTCATGAAACAGTTATGAATGCTTCATGTGCAGTTCATGGCAGCTGTTATGAATGTGTTATGAATGCACCCGTCAAGTGAAGTGTTACTGAAATTGGATATTGGAAAATACATGATTTACAGTGAAAAATGCAAACTACAGTATCAAGTATAACAAAGTTAAAAATGCTGATAAATCACTTCAGAAAGGTTAAATAGAAAGAAGAACGCCACAAATGTACCACTGGGTGTTTATGGGTTAACAGTGTTTTGGCTTATTGTTGGGTATCTGTCACTCAAACATAGCTGGAATAGTCAGAATTATGTTCTTGAAACACACTTAATAAGATGTTCTTTAGTTCAAGTAGAAACACACAGTAGGGCAGGCATGATGCACTGTAGGGGAATCATTTTTATTCAATTTCTATGAGATACAAGAGAATTGATCTAACTGCCTGTTGAATTTCAAATGGACAGGACTGAAAATAATGTGAAATGTGAAGAAAATTCATGAGGAAGTCCTGATGGTAATGGAGTTAAATAATTTGTTCACCTTCTCTGGAGCATGTTTTTATACGCAATTGTTCTTCTTTCTGAAATTTGTAGACTTTGTACTGTGCTCTGTATGTCGCTTATCTGTAATGCCTGACATTTGGAAATTCCACTCTATATATACATTCATTATATATGCATGCATATAATCTGTCTAGATTTTTAAAAATACTCTTATTATTGTTATTTATTTATTTATTGTATAATTTTTGCAATATCTGTATGCATGCACACTTTTTTTGTTGTTGCTGCCTTTATCATTGAATTTCCCCATTGTGGGATCAAGAAAATCTAATCTAATCTAAATATTGAATGTTAGCTATTCATCTTCACACTTTGGGGGTGAAGTGTAGAGTTCCTTTTTGCCTTACAGGCAGCATGTGGAGGATTGTTCTACATTGATGTTTTCTGTGTGGTAAGTTATTTCAACGGTGGGTTCCAGCTGCTCTGCTTTTGCCGTGGCTCCCAGACTTCTTGCGCGTCCTGCGGTTTAGTATCACCCAAAGGTGTCTGATGCATTTGGCTGTCGTGCTCGGGTGGCCTGCCCTGCGGTCGCCCTCTGTTTTGGTTTCTGCTTCATGCTCAGATTAGCAGCTATCTCCACTGGGCTCTGGCTTTTCCTGGAAGCTAGCTCATTCATTGAGTATTTGCTTATGTTTCAGTGTGAACTGGCACACTCTTCCGCGTTCCAGATAGCCTCTGCTCTGAATGGTTAAGCGTCGTGCCAGGAGCCATTGTGTACTTCTCTAAATCTTCAACTATTGATTTAAGGTTTCAGCCATGGGATTTATATGTAAGCGTGTATCTGATGTCATCGAACATAAACAAATTTTTAAATGACATAATCACGTATAATAACACACTGTATGGGATGGAGACATTATTATGTTTATAAACACACATATTTGGGTCAATATGTGTGTAAGTCAGCTCTGTGTTATCTCTGCCAGTGTGGACTAATTGCTCCTCTATATGCGATATTTATTGTGTATGTGGGAGACTTGAACAATTTACAGGATTTTATTATGAATATATCCTATTGCATATGATTACATATACAGCGATCTCCAGAAATAATGAAGAATGCCAAGCTGAGAGTTCAGAGCTTAGCATGACATGAAGCAATATCAGTTGCACTGCCAGACTCGAGTTAGTGATACCCCTCTAGAGGTTTCACCACACAACTCAAACATGATCAATCCCAATAAAGCTGTCACATAGTGCACAAAGATTTCTCCCTTACTGCCGACTCATCTCTCCCAAGTATTTTGTCACAGATTAGTGACACATCTTCATATGGTGTATACAGCTTTACATCATGCTCTGCGTGTTAGGTTATTCCTCTACCAATGAGTGTATCTGGTTGCCCCACACCGCAATGGACAAATTAGCAGAGATGATTACACCGCCTTACAAACTTTATCTGCTAATCTCTTGTTCTCTCGACTTCATTTACCCTCTGCTGAGCTGGTGGGAATACATCATTGTCTCTGCAGCTAGTGAGTTTCAGTCTCTCATTGAGCGATAAGTAGAACCCCTGAGACATGCCAAGTGCTGTTTCCCAGAAATGTACCAAAGGACATTGCCGCACCTCTTTTTCCCTCATTGCTTTTATTGTACTTATTTGCATTCATGATTAGTCTTGCTCTACTGAACGTGTGGGGCCTCATCCTCACGGCAGGAGTCCAGGGCCTTTGTTGGTGTCCTTATAATAAATGCAGAGCATTGCTTTTCTTGCTTGGCTCTATCATTGTCTTGTTAGCTCTTCTGTGGTTTCCGCCTTTTAGACCAGTAACCAGAGATGCTGAAGCTGCTCTTCATCCTCCTCTTCCTGAGATATAGAGATAGACAAACAGAGAGAATCCCATAGGTGAGAGGGTACATTTGCATCGAGTGCCGTTATATACTCTGTCCTCTAAGTGAGTTTTCCAAATGTTGAGTCAGTGTTGATTACTCAAACTGATACTGCCAAGATTTTATTTTTCACACATTAAGAGTAAATTATTGATGTGAATGACTGAAGACATAAACAGAGGTACGTGGATATACAAAAGAGGATGTCGGTGAGGCAGTTGCTTGGCAGAGGTAGAGGGGGCCAGCACAACAGTCCAAACCCAGTCATTCTCACGAAAGTGCTGCTGGTTTAGATTTGGAAGCTGGGGCACAGTGCCAGGACTCTTTTCACTGGGGATGAGCCACTAATCTGAGTTTGTGTCCCACTGATGGGGCTTCCTGACCAGTTAAGGATGTTGTCATCATTGGTTAATGTTGAACTTGCACATGGGGGGTCACATGAGAGACTGCCAAGCAGCCTCTGCCGGTTGGGTGGGGGTGTAGGAGAAGGGGTGGACTGGTAATATACTGGTGATGAAAAGGACAGAGGTGTGTGGCCTCTGCGCAGCCATTTTCCATTACAGACGCCTGTTTTCCCCTGTGTTTTCCTTTCTTTTCTTGCTCTTCTTTGCTTTCTCAGTTATCTACAAGACCTATCTCTAAGCTTCCAAAGAACCTCTGAGAAGTCTTTTACATCCTCGTTGGTGAGCTGTTATTCTCAGCTTGTGAACAGTATCAACAGTGGGACACCACAAACTATCTGTCTGTGGCAGTGACAGCAGGTGACTTAAAACTGCTTCTAATAATAAATGAGTGGAGGCGTTTCTGTCATGATCTCAGTGCCAAAAGTTTCGCGTAAACTTGCTACAGAGAGAAGATGGAATTCATTGTAGCAAAGACTTGTGTTCATTTAAACAACTACTATGTACCACCAGCTGGATACCATTGGTCATTTTAGACATCTGTTAAACCTGCAGGAGCTGGTATCATTGGGAAGACATCACTTGGAAATACATTTTATTCTGCAGCTCTCTCCTCTATGTCCGATTTTCAAGACTAGATGTAAATATAGGTGACCTGATACTGATGTGACCAGTGGTGTCACACTCTGCGTTGTGTTTTAGGAAGAGACGCGTACATGTACAAGTTTTGGAGGCAGTCTCTGTTTAATCTTTTCAGCTCCTGGCAAAAGCAGCATATATACAAAAACCTCTGAGTTTCATAACGCATGCCCCTTCACAGATTAA
Source organism: Ostorhinchus rueppellii (assembly GCA_030068375.1). Lineage (NCBI taxonomy): Eukaryota > Metazoa > Chordata > Actinopteri > Kurtiformes > Apogonidae > Ostorhinchus > Ostorhinchus rueppellii. Next base: position 27,716,522 of record JAQQZY010000024.1, on the reverse strand, counting down.
CTGACATGGAAATGTATGTTAGTACATCGTAAGCGCTTCATAGAAAGTTTGAGCTAGCCAGTTCACTTCAAAATTAAATCAGCAGAGGCTAAAACAAAAATTTCCCCCAATTGCAAGGCTGCTTACCTCTCCCATAGAGATCAGAAACAATAGGGACAAAGTAAAGGCATGAAAACACTAGTTATAGTAGGAGGCAGTGTTACACCATCAAGAAATCGTTGGGGTATAGACTCAAATTATAAGTTCCACACACTGAATCGGAGGCCCAACCTGTCAAGTACTAACTAAAGTAAATGAAAATAGACAGATTTTATGTAATTATAACAACAATAATTAATATACAATATTATTTGCATGACCCACATTGTTGCAGAATAATTGACACTGTCACATGTCACAATGATGCACATCAGTATAGAAAAGTGGGACCCCTTTTCCAAATTTCTGTGATGAGCAGGAATCAGTAATGCTAGGTATAACCAGTAAAACAGCTGTCAATCACATATTTACCCATCGACCTCTCTGATAACATCTATGACTGGCCTAAACCTAGCTTTTCTACAGCCTTAACACAGAGTTCAGACAAGGTGCAGTCACCATGTTTCCTCTCACACCACTTAAATTACAATATGCTAAAAGGTAATTATGGAATTGTGTAAAAAACGTACTTCTAGGCACCCCAGCTGGTAAAAACAAACACCAGAACAGTATTTTCAACACTGTTTGACCTAAGTCTGCTCCAGAGGAAGAGCGGCTAGTAGAAGAGCTATATTTACTTTTCTGGTTCCAGCTGAGAGCCTTTAGAAAGGAACCAGCTCCTACACCACAGGAAAGGTGTCATGGTTTAGCAAGGTGTGGGCACAGCACATTCCTGGCATCACATGCCAACCCGCGGGTGGAAGCCACCCTGCTACCGGCCCTCATGCGGCTGGTGAATGCAGACTGTTGGATGGCAAATGAGGAGTTTCAGGGATGGGTTCATTTTGAGGTAAACAGAAAGTGTGACTCACTGCCAGTCCAGACAAATGCCACCCGAGACCACAGACAGATAAGTCTGCCACACTGTCTGTCAGCCACAAATGATGTAACAGGAATCAGATCCCCCTCCTCCTCTCCCACCCTTCTCTGCTGGGTTTTTCATCTATGTCTTCGCTGACAGCTTGGTAATGGCCAGGTTAGACCAGTCCCCGCAAAGTGTTCTATTCCTCTTTTTTTGTGCCCTCACAGACTGAACCAGCCGATTCCTGCTTGCCACTATGATGCTAAAATAGTGGCATTATGTGATTGCCATCTGCCCAGCCAGACATGAGCTGTGTTCAATAAATTTTGTTCTTCTTTTCAGCATCCCAGACACCATGGCTTAAGATGCAGATGTGTATTCAGTCTCATGTTTGTCATGCACCACCCTTTTCACTGTGTGTTCAGAAAAAAACAGCCATACGAGACTTTGATGTGGGTCAGCAGTACTCAGTACCTACATGTTTAACATTCATTAGTCAGGTAAAGGGAGGAATGTGTTCACGGCAGTTCTGGCTCATTGCACGTCAGATATCACACCACCACTATGGATACCAGAATAAACATCCAGCTAAAAGGCAAAACATGCTGTGCTGTGATTCCCATGGAAGAAAAATGAGGAGGAAAAAACTCCCTTTGTGGTTGTGGTGGTCATGCTGACCTCACAGAGTACCTCATGGGATGATCATTGAAGGAAGAGGTCAGTTTGGCTCATTTCATGGCACCTCGTCAATGTGGCCGTAAATTAAAATAACTGAATGCGTGGAGGGATGTTTGTTACCTGCTTATAACATATGGATTTTAACTTCTTGTACATTTGAGTTAATTGTCCTTAACAGAAGATGGAACTAGCTGTAACTGCACAGAACTGTAGCTTTTCTTCTCATATTAATTAGTTTGGCTCCAACAAAGATATTCAATATAACATTTTTGCAAACCATAGCAGAAAACATGCCTTCTGATATATATCTATATCTATCTATCTATCTATATAGATATAGATATATATATAGTAAAGCCATCATTGTACGTGCAAACTTTTGAACCTGCTTCAAGCACATTTTCCTGGTTTTGTGCTGTGCTTTTGTAGTGATGTAAAAGTTTAACGTACAATTATCTGTGGTGCTTAATTCAGCATGGTTTAGCAGAAAAATTAAAGAGCCACTGCAACACTGAGAGTCAACAGTGCAATTTACATGATCAAACTTCCATGTTAACCCTTTAACAACTGTAATCTCTCCGGTGCTGCCTTTTGCACCTTACAGCATTCAAATTACTGAAAGTCATGAACCATTTGCACTATCCTCAAAATTCAAATGACATGGAAAAGCTGAAATCGTAAGCTTTGACACAGGCTAAAAAAAAAAAAAAAAAAAATGACGCCATAATACTCAAGACCAAAAAGGCATGTTTGAGCAGATGTAAAATTGCTGAAGGTTTATTTTTATAATCTCATAAAGTTTTGTCATGGATATTTACAGTTTCTTATAATAAATATGCCAAATAAGGCAGGTTTATTTATATAGCACATTTCATGTACAAGACAATTCAAAGTGCTTTACATAAAACATTAAAAGCATCACAGCAGTGTGCGGGGGAAGGAATATAAAGTATCGGCACGAATAGGAAAAAAAGCATGCTAAAATATGCTAAAATCAACTCCATTATTTTTCTTTTCTTTCTTTTTTTTTTTTTTTTTTACTAAAACACAGTTTTAAGCATTTATTTCTAATAATGATAATTAATGTCCAGATTTTGAAAGTTAAGTTCTTCCTGAAAACAAAGGTGCAAAATAATTGGCAAAAAAAGACATTTTCTGTCACTTTTATTGCCAAGAAAACATGAAGACACATAAGAGGCCTGTAATAATGGTAGTCTTAAAAGGGTAAAACTGTGTGTGAAGCAAGACATAAAGAGAATTTACATTACATTCATTTTCTGAACCCGCTTTATCGTCACTAGGGTCATGGGGGGCGCTGGAGTCTATCCCAGCTATTTATGGGTGAAGGGGGGTACACTCTGGACACGTCACCAGTTCATCGCAGCGCTGACATAACTTCATTTAGACTAACCTATCAGTCCAGTGAAAGGTCCCGCCCCCATTGCCTGGTGTTGGAATCGAACCCAGGAGCTTCTTCTCCACTGCAGCAGCGCGTCACCCTGATTTACTTTACAATCTGGTATAATCAGGAATATAAGTGAACATTTTTCATTTAATGTATGAGTGCGTGCTACCTTTTAGATGCTAGATCAGCCTATTGTACAACCCTTCGTCAAATATTCCTGGCCCAGCCTTTTTCTATTTTTCAGTGTAAACTTTCATCCAGTCCTGAAATCCACCAAATTTGCCGTTTCAGTCTCATATTCAGGCGGTCTTCATCCTGATAAAAAGTTTCAGTGTTATTGTAAAGCTGTTCCAACTTGTCTTTCAGCTCACACACCGACAAAAATGCACACATACGTCTGCGTGTTATTGTGTACAGGATTATGGTAACAGCTATGCAGTGAAAGTGTGAGATGGGGGCTCCAAACAGAGCTGTCTGCATGTGGGTTACCGTTCCAAACAAGGCCAGTAGGATGCAGCTCTCAACACCAGCAAGCAGGGCTGCTGAGAGGGGTCCTGGAATTTACACGCATAATTATCACTCTCTGCTCTATGGCTTTAAGAGGCTCACTGTGTGTGTCAGTGTGTGTGTATCTTCATATTTGTGTATGCAAGACGCATGATGGTATGTGTATTTGTCTTTGTGTGGTTTTGGGAATAACGTCACCTTAAATTGTATCAGCCTCATTCACCTCTCCACTAATTCATATTTTGGTTCCAGCCTCCCCTCTGTTTGTTTTGACAATTCGGCGTGGGAAACACAAACATACAGTGAACTGCAACCTCTCTGTTTGTGTTTTTCATACCTACATAAATCTTCCTCTGAAGTATCACTTACCGGCAACGTCTTGTGTTGCTGTAATACATCCTTAATGGACTTGTTCTGCACAGCCTTTGAGGTGATAGTATAAGTTGTGTACTCTAACACTAGGTGTCAGTGTTGTGTCTATGCTCTTCCAACACTGGCAACAGACTTTCCACTTTTATTTTGTTACTGAGTGAAATTACTAAAACAACTCATTAAACAGCAGAGGCAGGATAATAATTATAGATGCTTTGTCATATCTGACTTTCCAGATCTTGTTAAGAATTTAAAAAGGGCAATGGCATGGCAATGTTGTAACGGTTCATTCCACCACATTGAAAATCCCTCATACAACAAAGAAAATGTAATAAAATGTTATATATAAGTGTGTGCACGCGCCGTAATGAATTGTTTGAAGTTTGGTGTTTGGTGATTAATTTATCATTTAAGCCTGTATTCCTCCTTGTCTTAAGTTTTATGAAACACCCCATAAAAAGCCAAACACAACTTTAAAACAGAATTCCTCTATTAAAACTCATTTATAGATTAATGACACTGGTTCACATTCCTTTGTGAGTTCATAAAATATAACCACATATCATGGCCAATTTGGTGTTGTACTGGTAAAAGAAGTAAATAATTAAGCAACCTATTGATTTTTTTTTTTTTTTTTTTGTATTTAATTTATTTTTATTTTTTTTATTGAGCAGAGAAAATAACTCTGACCTGCCTTACGGCCTTAAAATCTCTATATGCTAATATGGATGGTGAAAATACACTTTTGTATTGTATATTATTACTACATGACAAAGAGATTGAAAACATTCATTCATTCATTCATTCATCTTCTATACCCGCTTAATCCTCATTAGGGTCACGGGGGTCGCATGGAGCC
>JAQQZY010000024.1:27670851-27681300 GCA_030068375.1 Ostorhinchus rueppellii | reverse complement strand
ACTAGCAAATAAATAAAGTGACACATGCTCGAAAAGGAGTAGGAAGAAGTATAAACTTATAGACTCCTACCCCCAATTTGTATTCCTGCTACGTAAATAATAGCAATTATTATCTTATAGTAATAATAGCAAATTTAATACCAATAACAACAACAATAACATGTGACACACAATTTTTGGTAATTTCGCTAATATAGAATGTCCTTATAATTTTTAGAAGAAAAAAAAACACACAAACAAATAACAAACAAACACAAGAAAACAAAACAATCAAACATCAACAAATATCAACAAAGGAAGTAATATTTTGTGTAATATTCTATCTAATATTGTAAAATAATGTTATTCTATAATATAATAATAAAAATAGGCCAATGTTTCGATTCCACATGATCCCAAAATGTGATTAAAAACTTTGAAAACCACTGAGTACATACACATACATACACATTTTAAAATTGTAAAGTGACTTTGTATTTGTATAGTTGCAGGACAGTGTGTATTGGCATTAGTTGCAAAGAACAACATGCATGCACCAGATTCAGGAGAGAAGCTGTGGACATCCTGTGTGTGTGTGACTGACGTCTTACATCACCTGAAGAAATACTATTGAGAGCTCAGTTATGGCATCAAGGCTTTTTTCTCAGCCTTAAAAAGCAGCTATGGATGTCACTGATGACGTCTTCAGGTATACAGTTCTCTGTAAACGTGCCCCTTGGGAGGAAGACTTCCAAAGCTCAAGTACCACTCTCTGGTGTGTTCTAGGTACAGCCAGGGGGACTGAGTGGTTACCTGGGAGAGGAAAGAGCAGAGCACACAAACACACACAAATACACACAATATGACCATGCACATTATGTTTAATGGTTTCCATGGAAATCTGCCAACCCCACTGAAGATGTTTTTCTATTTTCCATCCTTTGTCCCTCCATCTTTCTCTCTCTTTCTGTAACAGCATATGCACTCAACCTCCCACCTACGATTTTCCCCTGAAAGAAACAACATAACACAGAAAAGAGAGTCATGAGATGTCTGTAAGGTAGCAGTCTGTCATCATACACAATGTGCCACACACAGTACAGACCTGGAGACACATCACCATCTTATATCATCATCCCCATTCCCTAAAAGCACTTCAAGATGACCTCAAATTTAATCCACGGAATTTCTCACTTCTGATTTAAACAGAGAGGTCGTGACTCAGGTTATTACAACAGGCTTGCACCGAAAGCAATGGGGGCGCTCGGCAGGAATGTGGGGGAGTGTTTAAATTGATAAAAGTTTGTCTTAGGCCGTTCTGCCCACACGTTGGATGGATTTTTACTTTACTGTGATACATTCTCTACATCCACTACACCAAGAGATGTTTTAAGATGGAGGAGATAATGCAGACAGACGTGCTGGGCGAGTGAGACTGATGTCATCATCACGGTGCCTTTAATGGGCTGTTTCAACACACTGATAATGACATGTGCTGGTGCAGATTAGTGCCTAAACCATTAGTAAATGGGGAATCATATCAGTATTTTTGCAAGGATTAGGATCAGTGACTGTGGTACCAGTGTGGTAGCACAGAGGCTCAGTTGTTCGAGCTGCACTCACCAAGAGCAAGAATGTCCTGGGTTTGTATTCCATCTTAGTTTGGGCCTTGCTGCTTTTTAATGCGCTGGCCTAAGCTTTAATACAATATGACAATGTACACTGCCCGGCCAAAAACAAGTCGCACATGCAATATTTAACTGCACCATCTTTGGTTGTGATTACAGGAGACATTCACTGTTACATTTTTTTTTTTTTTTTTTTACCACATAATACTTACAGTACCACAATAAGGTTCATAATATTTTTTTCTTCCATAGTTGCATTAATTTTTTATTATTGATGATGCAGAATCAGACCACTCCATCAAGTCTTCATCACATCCTGAGTTAGAGTCTGGACTTTCTGTTGGCTAATCCATGTATGAAAACAATGCCTCATTCAACCTGAACCATTCTGTCACATACCTGATGATCCTGATCAGTCCTGGCATTGACCAGTCTGTTTGACATTAGACATGAGAGGACACTCACTGCAGTTAGAGTTCAATAACCTGTTCCAGCTCAAACATTATTAACCACTGCAGTATTTACCCATGGATCTGAACTGTTAGCTGAGTTAAATCCAGTGAATGTCTCCTGGAATTAAAACCAAAGGTGGTGCAGTCAAATATTGCATGTGTGACTTTTTTTTAGCTGGGCAGTGTTTATGGGTCTGATCAAGCGATAACACGTGGGCAGATTTGGTGTTCAACAGTCTCTGTCATGTAAGCAAAGTAACTTATATCCATGTATTATACATATTTGGGGAGGCATTTATAAGCATTTTAACATTATATATATTGCAAATTATGGGGAGTTAAAATTTGGAGGTGAAAAATGTCAAATTACTGCTCGATAACACATGGACTGGAAACAGACATGAATTTTTTTAAGCTTTACACAAACATTCAAAACATGCTGTTCTCGACATAAATTGATATCAAGTAGGACAAAACCTTTTAGATATTATGTTCAACTATGCTTTAAATACATTTTGGGGTAAAATATTGAAAATTTCTTGGCTGTATACTATCGGTACAGTAGGGATCGCACCACTGTACTTCACTATGGTCAACAAACATGTCATTTTAGGCCCAGTTTACACCATAATGCTCTTGGGTGAAAGTGACCAAATATTTTATCAGATGTGCCTTTCGTTTAGATGGCGACAGCATTTTTTGGGGGGTTGAAAATGCAAAAAAGTGAAAGTAATCTTAAAAGTGCTCCACTCTTGCATCACCGTCTAAAAGGTTGAAAACACAAAATTGCCTTTTCTCGTCACATACAGTTTATATTACCCGGACGCTCCAGTACAGGAAAACAATAACGTCAGATTATTTCCCTGTGGTGGACCTTCAAGTTGCCCGAGCCCCTTTAATTTACATCCAAGAGTTGTTTCAGCAATTTTCACAACTCTTTATAGAAAATAGTGTTCTGTTTCCTGTTTTGGGATTGTATTTCCCACTAGGATAGAACAGAGAAGTACAAAGGTTCTACGCAGACTTTTGATTGTCCGTCTGTCTGCAGATTTCCCCCCAAATGCACGTCTAAATGCAGAATTAAAAGTGACAGCACACCACTTTTCCGTTTTCAGTTTAGATCATTACCTTAGATGACTCTATAGACCTCTTTTGTACGTATTATTTAGTTGTGGAATCTTTATTATCAGAGAAAGTTTAATCATGGAACCTTCACAGTAGATTAGGATATAATACCAGAAATTGAAGATATCACTGATATTTCTAATTTCATTTTTTATAATCACCTAAAAATAAGAACTGTTGTGTTTTCATCACATAAGAAGTGAGCTGTTTATATAAATGGAGGAGACTGTCTTCCAGGGTTAATTGGATGGGAGATTAGTTTAGTTAATAACCCCTTAACTAAACTGAAGATTCTTTTAGCATAAGAAAGGATGATATGAGGGGAATCTGCAACCATACCTCCAGATGCCACTACATGTCCTGCACTGAACCTTTAATAATTTACTTCAAAGTTAATTTTTACTTTGTGACCAATGGACAACATCCTCTCAAAACAAAGTCTCTATATATATATGGTGCTTAATAAATGTATTAGACCACCTGTCATGAAAACAAGAAAACAGAAATAACATCATAGTTTATCAAAAACTTGTTTCAAATTAACAATTACATAGTTATTCATTAAGAAAATGACCAACTGGAATAACAAAATAGTCCTTGTTGACAAATAATAACCATAAATGTCCCTATTTAGTGTGTCCACCTTTGGTGCAGATAACAGTTTACATTCTTGCTGCCATTGTTTTTATGTAGTTTTGCACAGGAATGCAAGATAATAACTGGAACTGTGCAACTTTAATAACAATAATTAAAAAAAAAAAAAAAAAAAATCTCCCAAGGAGTGCGAGTCTGGTCCGCGGAGCCGGACTTGTTCCCGGTGAAGGTTGGACTCCACCAGGGCTGCCCTTTGTCACCGCTTCTGTTCATAACCTTTATGGACAGAATTTCTAGGTGCAGCCGGGTGGGGGAGGGGTCGAGTTCGGTGGCAGGAGGATCTCATCGCTACTTTTTGCAGATGATGTGGTCCTCCTAGCTCCATTGAGTACCGGTTCGCAGCCAAGTGTGAAGCAGCTGGGATGAGGATCAGCACCTCCAAGTCTGAGGCCATGGTCCTCAGACTTGGGGGGGGGGTCCTGCCTCAGGTGGAGGAGTTCAAGTACCTCGGGATCTTATTCACGAGTGAGGGTAGGATGAAGCGGGAGGTTGACATGCGGATCGGGGCGGCGTCTGCAGTAGTGCAGACGCTAAACTGGTCCATTGTGGTGAAGAGGGAGCTAAGCAAAAAGGCGAAGCTCTCGATTTACTGGTCGATCTACGTTTCGACTCTCACCTATGATCATGAGCTCTGGGTAATGACTGAAAGAATGAGGTCGCAGGTACAAGCGGCCGAAATGAGTTTCCTTCGCAGGGTGGCCGGGCTCAGCCTTAGAGATAGGGTGAGGAGCTCGGACATTCAGGAGGGACTCGGAGTAGAGCCGCTGCTCCTCCATGTCGAGAGGAGGCAGTTGAGGTGGTTCGGGCATCTGGTGAGGATGCCTCTTGGACGTCTCCCTGGGGAGGTGTTCTGGGCATGTCCGTCCTGGAGGAGACCTCGGGGCCGACCCAGGACATGCTGGAGGGATTATATCTCGTGGCTGACCTGGGAACATCTCGGGATCCTCCCGGAAGAGCTGGTGTTGGTTGCTGGGGAGAGAACTGTCTGGGCCTCGTTGTTGAAGTTGCTGCCCCCATGATCTGGACCCGGATAAGCGGAAGACAACAAACGAACGAAAAAAAATTATTCATTTGTTGCTGCATTTCCCTTTGCATTTTCAGAAAACATTAAATTTAAAAATAGATGGACAGCAACAATAGTTCTATTTTAGCATTAAAGATATGGTTTTGATAAAAATTTCTGTCATATACTGGTGGATTAACCATTATAGAAACATAAAAAGATATGTAGGTAAACAGAAATACTGTTAAATTATGGCAGCAGTGGAAAACACCTTATACTGGGTGGAGCTGGAAGAATACATTTGTTAAACACTGTAAGTTGTTCTTCCATCTTACTATATTTTTGTCAGTGGAGTATATTGATCTTACTTGGTAACGTGGACTGTGAGTAATTTTGATCATTTTAACGTTTTTTTTGCAACCATTCATTGACAAATGTCAGACTAAATGTGCATTTGTGTGAACACAGTTTCTTTTTCTACCATACAGCCCATTTCTTGACGCCCATTTAGTTTTCACTGTTTGTACTAACCCTGAAGCAAGTCAGTGCAAGCCAGCACAGACTTTTTCAATTTCAACAGTCACTCATTTGATGCTTTGGACACTATGTAACGTATTGACAAAGCTAACAAAAGTTCAGAGCTGTAACACTACATTTGTGGCTGACAACAGCAGTGTTTCAGATGACAGATGTTAGCTTGTTTGTCATTTAAAAATTTTCCATTCTTGCTGTGCACTTGCAAACACCCCATCCCTAACAATCGAACTTTGTGTTTCTTGATTTGCATTGCATTCAAGAATGTGAAGGCCTTGACATGGAGCAGAATTTCTTGTGGAGATCAATGAAGTGAATGGCTGTGGATGACGCAGGATAAACTGAATCAGATGTATGTGGTTTTGATCAGGAAGCTCATGGAGAGCGACATCGAATACTTCCTTTCCCTATTGTGATACATGGATCTCGCCTTTCACAATACATTATGTCCAGAAACAATGGAAAAATAAGCCATATAATAGAGCCTTTGATAGTATTATTAAGGAAAAAAATGCATTGTTGTTCCAGCGCTGCAACACATCTGTCTATTTCTTCTGTCTTCCAGATGTTTCTTATTGCAGTCTGCATGAAGTCTCTGCATCAGTCAACATTTTTGATCATAAAAATGACTTTTTGATCTTGGGTTCTGGGTCCCAGTACATGCAATGGGTTTCATATTAGACCACACCAATTGTCTGGACTGAGGCTTGTAATTTTTTTTTTTTTTTTTTTTTTTTTACTTGAAACGTGTCATAATTTGTCATTCAGCAGCAGTGTTAATTTTAAGCTTTTTGTCAGATGTGCTTTGATTGACTCGACACTGACATTTTCTTTCTTCTTCATTCCTTGGGATTATTAAGCACAGTTGACACCAGAGATCCACAACAAGATGAAAGTGTTTTAGAACATAAGGGTGCAAGGTTATGAACTGGACTGTCTCTGTTCATCTAAAGCCAATTAAAAGCGTCTCCGGTGAATTAACTTGTCAAATCTCCAGAGGTTGGTTTAACCCATAAAGACCCAAATGACCACTGGGGTAACACTTTACTTGACAGGTTCATTCATAACACATTCATAACAGCTGTCATGAACAGCACACGAAGCATTCACGACTGTTTCATGAGACATGATTCAACATTCATACCAACCCTTTCATGAATGTGGAAGACAAAACGATGAAAACTTGTCAAAATAAAAGTCTAACAATCGCAAAGCATCGCCAACATTTTTTTTTTGCTTTAAAACTGTTACCTGATCATGTCGCTTCTTAGTCAATGGAGAAGTCCAGTGTCCAAGAGAATTTTAACATTTTAGTTTTTTGGGTTTTTTTTGTTTATTTTATGATAGTAACCTTTGAAGGATGCATAATTTGTAACCTGGAAAAGTTGTACACTTCCTTGTAGCAAAAGATGAGAAATTAGCAGATGCTACATTATAAAACAAATAAATTTTTAAGAAACAAAAAATTATTTGCTTTACCATGTTCTGTCTTTCTGGCACTGGACTGGCCAGTTGAGTCAGATGTGACACGGGTTGGAATAAAAACGGCAACGCTGCTTTGCGATTGTTGGACTTTTATTGCCTCCGCCAAGGAGGTTATGTTTTACTGTGCGTTTGTTTGTTACTTTGATTGTTAGCAAGATAACTCAAAAAGTTATGGCCGGATTTTGATGAAATTTTCAAGAACTGTTGGAAATGGCACAAGGAAGAACTGCTTTAATTTTGAGGATGATCTGGAAGAAATCCTGCATTCTGGATCACTTTGAAATTTTCATTAACATTGCGGTCAATGGAGCATAAAAGTTTGACGGTCAATATTTCAGGTGATTACTAATGGATGTTGATGAACTTAGAGACACTGCTTAAAAAAACGTAGTTGAGTGAACCAAATTAAATTATATTGAATGTAATTTAATTTGGTTCACTCAACTCTTTTTTTTTTTTTTTTATGTGACCTATTGAAGAGATTTTTTTAAGTTGATTCGGTGTTTTACTTTTTACAGTGTACATTAAATGATCAGAGTTTTGTGTTTGTGTTCATGTCCAAATAAGGAACATCTTCTTCATTCACCCCCTCAATGCACCAAGTCAGGGAACTGGAGACTAGAGCCTGTGTCCTTGGCCAGGTTGTGGTTTTCCCCAACTTCACCAACCTGTATGGAGTGGGCACTTTTTCTTCTCCACCCCCCTTCTTTCCAGAGCCCCAGTGCTCCCAACAACACATAGGATTAATCCATATAATAAAGCAGGAGGCTGAATAGGTTTTGTAGAGAGCAGAAAGAAGGTAATGCTCTGTGTTTTCTAAATGGGGGAGCAGAGGGTCTTTCAGAGGGAAAACATGCTGATTACTGTATTGTAAAATGGCTTTTGATTCCCCCTGCCTGCTTTAATCCCCAGGACACAACAGTGGCCCTGTCTCCCACCAATGGCAATTGAGCCTCTAAGGAGACTTGTATTACCAGCGAGCGGGATTTAATTGTGAACTCGATCAGTTATTAAAGAAGCCAGGGCCTGCTGAATTGGAGACTGGTGGGCTAGTCCTCCACTGCTTTTGACCGTTGTGCCTCTTTCTTCCTAGACTGTGGTTCGCAGTTGTTGTTTGCAATGCATAGGAGTGGGATGAATACAGGCTCCCCACTATAGAGGTCTTTCTTTTACCTCCTCCCTCTACGTTTTTCCTCCTCTTCTCCTACTGGCTTCCAGGGAACGCAATTAAAGTGGGGAATTTTATGGGAGGATGGGACAGCAGTGGGGAGGTGAGGGGGAGCAGGCCAGTGAGGCTATTATCCGTTCCGTAGGGTTGAATGGCTGGCCCCCCTCAGCAAACACAAAAGGAGTGGTCAGAGCCGAACTGGAGAACAGCCTCATCTGAAAAATGACGGCTATCAGCGGTGGCTGGGCCCAGCTGGCTTTATGTCTGCGGGTGTTCACCCAGCAAAAATGTTTGGCCTCTTTACCAAAATATTTTTGATGAAACCTCAAAATCATATTAAAACATCTAGTTAACACGTCAGTTGGACAGGTTCAATAGATTGTCATTAAACACACTGTAAATCAGTATCAAATATCTGAGGAAACAGGTCTATTCATAACTTAATAAGGGAAAACTTTATGTGTCAATTATATTATTGGGTTACAAAGCTATCAGTGATTTTATTACTGCCTTGGGAAATCATCAATGAGATTTGTCAAAACAAAGATTTTTAAAGACCGGGATTCACTGGCAGAAAGAATTTATTAATAATAAAATGGTGTGAAAACCCCCAATAATAACCGGATAATGAAAATAATAATGAAATGCTTTAAAAACACCAGACAAAAGACATTTTACTGCAAAAACCTCTGATGGATGAGTTTGTAACTGTGATATTGAATCCTGTTTCCAACCTGTTGTCTTTAAACACATGCACAATTATATCCTCCAACATCAACTGAGTAGAGATTTTGTGCCTTATCCTTTTTGTAGCTGTAGCGGTGACAGATCAGATACGATAACAATAATAAGTAATTTAGGAGACACTGACGATTCAGGAACTGAAATCTGGATTAAAATGCCAAAAGTTGAAAATGCACACCTGATGTTATTTCCTGCTCTTATGGAAAAGTGAAGACAATTTTCAAAGCTTCAACATCGAAGTAGAATCATGTCATGGATGCGTCTCATCAGGGATTGCAAACATTCTTGAAAATGCCTTTGAAAAGCCAAAATATGTATGACAGTGTAGATTTTATATAATCTGAAAATGTAGGGAAAGAGTAGATTCAGAAGTAAAGGGAACCATGTTGTTTTTCTTTCTTTTTAATCCAGTGACACTAAAATAATATATGGCACAGGAGTTTAAGCCATGTCATGGTTAACATATGATGCCAAAATCACTTAGTAACAACAACAAAATATGAATAAATTACAAAGCCAAAGCGAGTCTAAATAATAAAGTTTTTAAAAGCACTTGAACCTCCTCCTGTTGGTCATTTCATAACAGAAAAGGTTCAGTCACCTTTTGTTTCGAGGTTTGAACTTTTGGACGGTAACCACAAGCAACTAATTAGTTTTATTTGGATAGCCGGTTGAAAATAGTAGAAAAAAAGCCATTTGACAATTATACCCTGTTGTTAAACTCTGCAGAACTAAATGTACACTAATTCCACACATCATTCACATCAGAGCTGTAAAAGTATTACAAAATTCCTTCCACATACCACAACAAGTTTCCGTGGGGACAAACAGGGCAACCTTTGGCTCAGCTGGATGTTTTTTACACTCTCAGACAGACCCAAAACAGTCCACACCAGCCCAGCACTTCAATTTACCTCAGCATTCCTTGCCATGCATCCGCCTAGTTGTCTATGACCAGACAATGGTGGATTGAGGACACCCTGGGCAGGACAACCTCTGTGGGGCCTGTGAGCTGTGTGCCAGTATGGGTAAATAGAGGCTCTTTAATATCCGCCAGGGGGCGAGGGGTGGGAGTGGGGTCAGGGTACGGAGCTCACTGAACTGGCAGCCTTGCAGCCCATTGTTGCTGTTTGTTAACAGGTGTGTGCATGAGTGTGTGTGTGTGTGTGTGTGTGTGTGTGTGTGTGTCTGTTAAAATGGATTCTTTCAGTGGAGCTGCTACACGAGCCCATGGGGCCCGAGCACCTCTCACCCCCTCACGGTGCTCTCATCAATGACAGCTTTTCAGCGGCCTGGAGAGAAGGAGGCGGAGTAAAAGAGGACGATGAGACGGGCTGGGAGATGAGAACAGAGGACAGACTGCACTTCACAACAGGTACATTACAGCTGCACACACTCATTTCAAGTTCTGTGGAAGGATGAATCTAGGTCTGTGAACCCCTAAACCACGGGTGTCAACATGTGACCCGTGGGCCAAAACCAGCCCGCCAAAGGTTCTGATCCAGCCCACGAGATGAATGTGTGAAGTCCAAAATTACACTGAAAATGTTAAAAGTCAATGATGTTTGAGTCATTTTAGTTCAGGTTCCACATACAGACCAGTATGATATCTATCTATCTATCTATCTATCTATCTATCTATCTATCTATCTATCTATCTATCTATCTATCTATCTA
>JAQQZY010000024.1:27647865-27669316 GCA_030068375.1 Ostorhinchus rueppellii | reverse complement strand
GGCGGAATCGACAAGCAGAATCGTTAAGCAGGCAGGCAAACGATTCCAAGGAATCGAGCTACTGGGAACCGGTTCTCCATTCCCATCTCTACACCAGACTGACAATATTGGTATATTCCATGTACTAAACAACTACCCTTAACCTTAACAGGTATGAAAGACATGGAACCTTCTGTCTAACAGGATTTTTATTAGGTTTAATTAATCAGCTGGTCTTTGCTCATCGATAACAATTGTTCAATCCCATCCTGTTCAGGTAACAAGTTTAAATGCACATTTCCAGTAGACATGCAATGGAAATGCACCTATAATGCCACTAAAATCATCAGAATAAAAAGTTGCAGGTGACACAGTGGTGCAGAGAATAGCACTTGTGCCTTGTAGCAAGAAGATCCTGGGTTCAATTCCAACACCAGATAATGGGGGATAGGAGGACATTTCACTGGACTGATCTCAGTTGATGGTGGAGTTCCTGTCTTCATGGGTTCTCTGCAGGTACTCCAGCTTCCTCCCACCGTCCAAAGACATGCACCGAGAGCTGAATCTGTTCATCTAAATTGCCCATAGGTGTGAGAGTGATTGTTTTTCTCTATATGTCAGCCCTGCAATGAACTGGATGAACCCCACCTTCGCCTTGAAGTAGCTGCAATAGGCTCCAAGTGACCCCCGTGACCTTAGTGAGGATAAAGTGGGTTCAGAAAATGAATGAATAAAAAGTTGCATGTGAGTAACTGGTATTTAATAAATGAAACCATGATCTTTTCCAAACCTTAACCAGAGCCCGTTTCTTTCATAACCTTCAGGAGTTGGGATGGATTCTTCAGTGTCTATTGACAAAGTCCTGGAAATATATTGAAACCCAGAGTTGTCGCACAGAAATGTAAAATGGCAACTTCTTTTTTCCTGCTAGATTGATTACTATTGATTTCATTTGACTTTTATTTAAGCATTCCACAATATGAAGACTTATTTTAAACTTTGACAAACATTTAATCATTGTGTCTTTCGGTTGTTCTTCTGTTGACACTTTGCAAAACTGTTTTGCAGCCGGCCATCAAATTTTCCTTCCAGTGTCACCCCTGCCTGTGACACATAGAGGCCCAAGAAAAAAAAAAGGTCAAGTCTTACGCATTTTCACCACGCGTGTATCAGGAAAAATCGTTACCCTGTGGCTGTGGAGGTTTAAAAACAGAGGGCAGTGAGTCTCCCCCGCTATATTGGGTTGTGTGTTGGGTATTACCGTACAGAAAAAGAGACAGAGGGAAAGAGAGAGGAAAAGCTGTGTGAATGATAACCTCGCCACACTGTTCTGTGGAACCCTGCCCTGATAATAGTTTCCACCATGGGCGAGTGAGGAGGAGACCAGAGAAAAAAAAAAAAGGGAGGGATGGGGGAGGTGGAGGGGAGTTAGAGGAAGATGCTTCCTGTGTGGCTGGATGGGTGCTGGCTGCACCACGGAGAGGGAAGCAGCCTTGGGCAGTGTGGAAGAAGTGATGAAAGATGCACTTTTCCTCTCATACAAATAAAAACTGCTGCATTGTGTCATCAACATACATCAGCCATATGCCTTCTAAATGATTACAAATTTGTCTTATAAATCTCCAACATGAAATTCTTAAGAAAATAGTTTTGTTTTGTCAGGCAAGAAGAGCACATTTTAATTACCACCCTCTGTTTCTTCTACATCGGTGCATGGATTGGATTAAACCTGGTCTACTTTGGGCTGCTTTGGCCTGGCCTGGTCTGAGTGGGTCTGAGTGGCTTCCAGGGTCTGTGTCTCATCACACGTCAATAAAGGATTGGCCTTTCAACATAGCCCATCTGAGGTCCAATACAGCTTCACAACAGATTTCCACAGTGTAAAATACTCAGATTTAACGGATTATATGGTTACACTGTGTCTGGGTATGGTGCTTTTGTTTCCAGTTCTAACTTCTAACTGTGTTTGAATAATATTTTTTCTTCATATGTGTTCTTGGATATAATTTCATGATTGATTTGACTTCAGCATCTATTTGCTTTCTCTGAACTTTAGTAGGAGTTTTATGACCGTCCAGTTGTAGCTTTGATTCCACTGTATCGACAGCCATATATAGTCAGACTGATGGATGTATAAACAACCAGGGTCCAGTGCAAGTTCTGAGACACAACGCTTGTAATACAAAGAACAATTGCTCGCCAAAGTAAAATTCAAAATTCAGTGCCTTCTTTTCTAAACTCTCCCACCAGCTGAAAGTGAATCACAGAGACAAAATCTTCTGTCTTCACTTGATGAGATAGGATTTTGGAGCTCACGAGACAAAAACAAACTCCTGAGGCCTGCACCGCCCAAGCCACCACAGGCCTTGGCACCATAGGGGCTCAGTGGTAGAACAGTAGTATGTTGTAAAAAGCAGCTGTGCGTTACCGATTATACATGTTGGGATGGTCCTTCTGATATGGCGAGTTAAGAAACCGTGCATTCTCTCCCTCAGGGAGATCCTGACCCCAGGCAAAAATGAAGCGTAGCGATGTTTTCCTCTATAGGGGAGAGCACCCGTGACATGTTAAGGGCTTCAGCGAAAATAGAAAAGAGTATATTTAGGGTGTGTCAACATCTCCAGAAAACAGTCCCCCATGCTTCACTTAGCAAACCGCAGGGTCTTTAACATTTCATTGTATACTATATGGAAGCAATGTAATTCCAGGCAAGACAGTCAAATTTGTCTTACACAGGACTGATACAGTGCAATGGTCTACAGACACAATTGTTTTTATACAGTTACATCAATATCACCCTGTTCAAACTGAAGTGGAAAAGATTTTACAAATGCTCTTGAATATGTATTTTGTTATCTGGTGTATCATACGTTAACATTACAGTGATTTGTAAGGCCAAGTAAAACTGACTGCACGCTATCAAACACAAGATCTGAATTTATTGGTTTATGTAAACGTGGATCCCTTTAGGATTGGAAGGAAACTAATATATCTCTAGATAAAAAAAAGTAAACTTCATCAAGTGTTCAGAAGATACATCTGTAGCTACATCTGCATCTCTTTAACACCTCACAGTCACACTGTGCTGTTATAAATGTAGGAGGTTATTAGCTAATGTAAAAGTATAAAACAGTACATAAACTGATATCAGTGTCAATGCCTTTTAATTCCTAAAAGCATGTCCTTTCAGGTTCCAACTGTATAAAAAGTCATGATTCAATTTTTTCTAAGAAGCCAAGCATTATTTTACAATTGGTCACACATCATTTGTCAGTGAGCAGATCATTGGAAAACAATATTCCAATGACAGACATTGGTTAGAAAGAGTAGCCACACAGAAGGGGTCAGAGAGACCTCACAGTGACCCCGTTGACTGTTCTGCATGTGGATCCTAAACCTTCATCTGGGGAAAACGTGTGTAACTATTGTGATGCTGAAAACATGTCTTTGAACTTCCTTTAGCTCCAAAGTACATACTGAAAACAAGAAGAGAGTTTCCAAAAAAGATGTGAACTTGAGGAACAGGGGGAGCACAGATTGACAGCCTTTGGTTTGGTGTGTGTTTTTCTAGAGCATCTGTCTTCCTGCTCAAAGAGACAAGCCGGAGGAAGCGTTTTGCTCCTCTCCAAGGCCTTGAATTTGGGGAGGAAATCATCCACACATTGCGTGAGACCCGACCGTTGTTCACTGGTGTATGTGACAGCACTCATCAGAGCGGTATTAATTAAGGATAAATACCAAGCATAAACAATAAACACGTGACCACAAAAGCCACAACTACCTCCTATACCAATTCAGAGCCTCGCCAAAGAAAGTAAATACAATAATCCTTTCAAGATTGGTTTCCCCCCAACCAGCCAGAGATCCCCCCTATATGAGGACTTAAGTGAAGTGCATTATTCAACAAATAGGAGCGTAAGGATGTCATTCATTGGAATCAAGCAGACCAGAATTAGATCGTATTTCACATGGCAACTTGGCAGGATATGAGTGCAGATGTGCAACTTGGCATATCATGTCTTTTCTAAAATAACCTGTTTTTTAGTGCTGTGGGTCTGGGTCCATGTCTGAGTTTTGCCGGAGCACCCGTTGGAACTGATTTGTACGTGTTTATGGAGGACTGTGTTTAAATGGTTCTGCCTGTGAGTGTGCATGCATATGTGTGCATGTGTGTGTGTGTGTGTGTGTGTGTGTGTGTGGTTGAATGGGAGTAAGTGAGTGCGTGCAGAGGGGGGATGGTTGAGGGGACAGCTGTAACGGAATCACTTCATAAGTGAAATACCACTCCCTGTACAATAGCCAGCCACAAACCAGAGCTGTGGTGCAAATGTTTTTCCAACATGGCATGGATCTATCCCTGCATACTGAGATTAAAAAATGCATTTTTCACTTCCTTCAAACGAGAAACCAAAGAAGGTTATGACTGTTACACTTTGGGTTTGGGGTCTAAGATGCACTTCGAACTTGTTGCCTGTTTTTATGAATTTCAGAACCGTGAGATTTATGTTGCTTGTGCAGGATGGTTGTTAGGATTGTTAGAGCTCGAGTTGATCGTCACAAATGTCTTCCCTGCTGTTTCACCTTTTCATTGAGGAGATAAGTTTACCAAGACAGGTTTCAGAATGCCTGTGTCAATGAAGACAGTCTATTGAATGGGGCAGATAAAGGGTGCTAAAATGCATTCGTTCTACATAGTTTCACATGCTGAAAGCTATTTTGCATCCCCCTGAAGAGTTAAGATTCAATAGCCTCTCACCCTGCATTTCTAGAATGGCCTTATTGAGGAGGCTGAGGGGATGAACTACATTCCAGAGGCCTGCTGGGAGAAAACAAGATGGCCGTGTGTGACATGTGGCTTTGTTGGCGGGCAAGAGATGTCTCTCATGGCCATCAGGGTGTCAGAACTAGTTACCTCTAATCGTGCCTGATAGGCAGAGAGGGCCTGGGCACAACCACAGGGCCTCGTGATTCAAATCACAACTGCTTACAAAAACGCACCATGACCACACATTGACAGATTAACATTCCGCATGTTTAACTCATATCTCAGGAGTTGTGAACAAGCAGTGGCAAACTCCCTCCCAGATTCCAGATCACATTGTTTGACCTTTTTTCTCTTGCATCCTTCGTGATGTGAACCTGGGGGAACAGCGGCATTGGAATGTCCAAAATGGAATTCCTCTGAATGGCCGTTTGACCTGACTCACCACTTAGTGTCAGCACAAGGAACCTACTCAATCATTAACAACTGGACCATGGCGACCGCTGACTAGAATGGCTGTTGTGACCCAGGTCTCATGACTGGCATGGGCACTTACATATGCAGGCAGGAAAATCCTATGGCCCCCAATTCCATCATTAGCAATGACCTTCCTGTTGCGAGGATGGAAAGGAAGCTTGGGAGGTATTTTGTTTGAGTTGGCAGATGCTGCTGAATGAACGGGTTATCCCCATGGTAATGATCTGTTAAGGTCTAGTGTGATGGCTGCGCAGACACAGGAGTTCAATCCAGCAAAGATGTTTTAAACATTTTGTTAGATTAAAAATTGAGGGACTATACTTTGCAATTTGTGGGTGGCATGAACAATTTCATTTATTGTACAGACTTCTGCATAAACTTAATAAGTCTATAGTTTCACAGAATCTCTTGTAACTTACACAGTCTTCATCCTTAAACTTTTTCCAGTCCATGGTCAGTCATACAATGGAACTTTTTTGTGGACAAAATATCAAAAATATCCAAATCAAATCACTCTTATATTATGATCCACTTCACTATTTTCCATCTGGATGCTTAATATACTACCACAAGTTTTATTTTCACCCAATTTCCAAACTTTTTCTCTTTAATGTCACAGCTCATTTCCCGCCATGATGAAAAACATTTGCAAGTCACAAAATATTAAGATTACTGATCACACTGGAGGCTGTAGCCGAACCCTCATTCACAAAATAGAGCTTGAAATAATAGGAAAAGCAAAGCCATGAAAATATCCAACATATATCCAAAAAATGCTTCACTGCTTTGATAACTGATGCTTGTACAAAGTTTGTAGCAAATTCCATGTGTTTATGCAGCAACTAATTATATTGACAACTAAAAGCATTCCACAAGCCACAAACACTGTCCAAATGTAGTTTGGATGGCAAGTGGAAAATCTTCAAATGGCATACACACATGACATTTGCAAAATGTATTCAGCCAGTTCAGTAGGCCTGTGCTAATAAGTTCTTAGACCTTGTCCGTACTAATATTTTTCCTTCCATTTCTGTCCATATAATCTTCATTTTACAATGTATTTCTCCCATGTGTGCACCCAAGGAGTACAAATGCTCAAACAAGTATAAAGAGCCTGTAGAATCATCAACAATATGTCAAATATTAGAGGACACACTGAGCATGTGCAGTGAGCTGATTGTCCTGACAGGAAAACAAAACCTGCACGGGGCTGTAGTGTGTTGTTGAAGTGGTGCACAAACTCCAAGCTCTAAAATGAAACTATTAACCCAATGTCAAAACAAAACAAAACAAAAAAAAAGGTGTTTAATCAACATTGTTGTGGTGGTTTCAGGAACATGCTTCCAGAGGTGTCAAGTAACAAAGTACAAATACTTTATTACCTTACTTAAGCAGAAATGTTGGTTATCTGTACTTTAATGGAGTAATTATTTTTCTGCCAACTTTTTACTTCTACTCCCTACATTTTCGTGTAATTATCTGTATTTTCTACTCCTTACATTTAAAAAATAGTCCCAGTACTCCTATTTCATTCTGGCTTGTCATCGTTCAAATAAAACAAAACGATCCAGATATATAGCACCATCCAGATAGAGTGAATTGTAGCAAGGGTAGATGTGTATATGTTGTATAGGGAACATATGAGGGGACGGACCAAGAGGAAGTTGTTGTGGTGTTTAGGTCGGGTGGTATGGAACTGTTAAAGTTAACTACAGATGTCTCCCGTGCCCCGTCTCCAACTGTCTATATAATAGAAATGGCACATATTGCATTAATTTGATTGTGGTTGGATGTGAAGTATAAACATATACCATTCTGACACCCTACTGGTTTCTACGTGATCCATCGCACCTGACTTTTTGCACCATTACAATACTTATATTCAACTAGTCATCATATCTTCTGCTCCATGAAACACATGTTAATGCTCAGGAGGACACATATATGGTTCTTTAATGCATTTGCGTCATACTAAAATGTGTTCATTTTCAATGTTCATATATGCAGCTGAAACAGGTCCCAAATGTTTCAACATTAACAACTAATATAATCATTATGGCTTTTAGAAACATGTGTTTTTGGGAAGGTGGGGTAGTGCACTATAGGCCCCTGTGGCACCGTCTAAGCTTTTGTCCTAATGGCCTTTTTCCCCTTTACATTTACTTTTATACCTTAAGTAGTTTTGAATCCAGTACTTTTACACTTTTACTTGAGTAAAAACCTTGGGTTGATACTTCAACTTGTACAGAAGTCTTTTTAAACCCCAGTATCTATACTTTTACCAGAGGAATGGATGTGAATACTTTTGACACCTCTGCGTGCTTCTGATACAAAGCAACCATGAGCATGTGTGGATTGAAGTGTGACATTATTGTTTCCTATGTTCACTATGTTCACATATGTATAAAACAATTTTTTAAACTGACTTTTTAGAAGATTTTAGACTGACCTAAAACCCTGTTTAATGTGGAACATAGTGCAAAATATGTGCAAATAGGATTTTAGTCTCACAACCTTTGGTAATAAATGGTACCAGTGGCATTTAAATGTACCACACTGTGTAGAGAATAAACTAAATTAACATTTGATTAATGTGAAAAAACACATTTTGCATGGTTTATTGAAGATTTATTACACTTCCTGCTGATTCAAACAAATAAGTGTGGAGGTAGAAGCTGGTGTTGCACAGTCGTGTGCAGCGAGGCCTCACCTCACCACTTTGACCACACGAGGCTCTCCTATAGCTTCTCTGGCACAGAACCATAGCAGTATTCCATATCGCTTTCCTACGTGATATATCTACCACTGTCCTCCTGTGAAATCCACAAGGTCTTTATGAGGATTGGGAGTGATAGTGGGTTAGTTAGAGCTCAGTTATAGCTGAGATTCTTTCCATGAGGGTCGTGGTGGTGCACCTGTTTATACAAAGCCAAGAAAATGTCAGTGCTACTGTGGTAGACGATGCCTGGTCGTTTTGAGTCAGTGTAAGTGTCAGTGAGTGTCTGAGACATCTCATTGCCTCGCCAAAATTGCAGAGCAGAGTTTTGCTCTCCACACAAAAACATGCCACGTTGGTTTCATTTGATATCTGATCACAGATTATGTTCCCCCGTCATAATTAGGAAATATCTCTTTCAAACATTTTGTGCCAGCAACATTATATTATGGTTAAAGGAAACCATTCCTGCAATGTCAAAACAGCGGCGTTGAAAAAAATACGTCACTTTTGAAAAATGTACTCAAGTGTTCAGTCTTATTGGAGGATTTTTTTCTATAAGCACCCAAATTAGTTTAACCAGTGGTTGTCAGCAGCCAAACCATCAAATAACTTACATGCAACATATTTGAAACCAAATGTGAGCAAGCTACCACAACAACCCCAACAAAAACCAAGCTCTTCACAGGCAGGGGTCCGTAAATGAGTCCAAATAATGACAACGCCACCCAGAAACAGCTGTTGGGGAATGATGGGAAAGAAAAGTGGACTGACAGGGCACTGAGGACGCATGTGGGGTCCTTTTCATGACTGGGGAGGGGGAACCTGTGAATGGTCCTGCCACAGGGGAGAATGGAGCCTCTCATGGCCCATTGTGCATGAACGGTGGAGCCTCTAGACCTGTCTCTCCAGCTCCAGCCATCAGCCTCCCTCCTGACCCCTTCTCAGTACCCACACTTGCCTGCTCCCACCCAGTAGGAAGGTTTGGGTTTGTCTGTGTACCTCTTTCATATTATTCCACCTTTACTTTGACCCATTTGACACTTTGGTTGATTTCAAAGAATGACTTTACTCCATGTCATGAAGTGACCCCTTTTAATGATGGTGATTTTTTTTTTTTACATTTAAAGTTGTATAAACCATTGCTTTTTATTCAATAAACACAACATTTAAACATTAAACATCAGGCTTAACTACATATGATAATGAAAGTCAAAGAAATATGCACAGTATATTTATACAAGGTGAAAATCCTGCCCGTTGTGTCCCATGGGACCTAACTCGGGAAAAACATGAATGGTAGTTGGTGGTGAGAGACATAATATTTTGATTCCATTTTAATTGTGCCACAATTCGCACATATGTCAATATAAAAGATAATTTTACAAGTCAAGAAAATTGTTGTCTGTGGTAAAAACTGTAAAGAAACATCTAGTTGTGTGTTAAAACATGAGCTGCATATATTCTTTTTTATTACATGATTCATATCACCAAAACCAAAAATGATGCTGCCTTGGCACATTTTACATTTTACCCCTTTAATCTGGTCACGTTGAAGCTGCTGAGGCAAGTTCACTAACTCTGAACAGACAGACGCTTATGATGATATCACTTTTGGAACTTTCAGGTCTGTAGTCTTTATTTCTACATATTTGTCTGATACTTACAGACAAATATACTTATACTATAAATACATATACTGATACTTAGTTCTACAACATCAAAAGCTAACTTTTGTCTTGCCATTGAGTCCAATACAATATTTTTCCTAAACAAGTTCCCATGGGACACAACAGGAGGGGACAAGACTTAAGCTCTTGATACATTTTTCTTCTGGCAATTTTTCTAAACCCCACATTAGCATAATATGCTTGTTGGTCATAGTTGGGCTTAGCTAGTGAAAACTACTAAAAAATACCAAACATGCTCACAAGCCTTTTTAAGAGCTCTTGTTGGATTTAATACTGTATAAGACATATTTCAGGGTCAGTATGAAATATTGCCTGGTTTTTCTCAGGAAACAGTCAATATCTACCTATTTTATGAGTGGACATTCATCACCTTCAGTTTCACGCAGACTCAGCATGACTGATAATTGAATCCTCCATGTCCCGTCATTGTGGCTATCAAGCACTGCATTCACATGGCTTCTAAAGTACCAAGTGTTGAACTTGCAGATTGTTTTCCTTATACATCTAGCCTCTAATCTACAAGATTTATACCTTGCCCCATCCCTGTTATTAACAGACTTCCTAATAACTCACCTCATACATTTATAACATTTACTATCCTCACATATCAGCACATAAGAGGACCCACTGAGATGTCAGCTTCAAACTACAAACATAAGGGTGTTGCCATAGTGACAGTCATCACTCACACTCCTCTCCAACCAACTGTGCTTCAAGCTGTGTTCGCTATTTATTCTTCAGCCAGATCTAAAGATCTCCCAGAGGAAACTTCAAGTGGCATATTTTAGGAAAGAGAAAAAAGAGGGAGAAGACCCAAGAACAGGATTACTATTGGTCACAAAATGTTTGTTTAGCTGTAAAGTTACTTAGCTAACTTAGAAAAGTTTAATCAAAGAAAGATGTGCAAACATTATAGCCACTAGCAGCCCACGCATCTTCAATGAGAATTAGTCACTCCTGATGCGGCAAAGCACACCCAGGAAGTCCAGGTCACACGTACTGCTGAGTTTCATCCCTGCTGTCATGGACCCTGACAACCTCAGCACGTCAACCAGTAGTCTGAGGCAGGCTTTGGGGTCAACGCTCTGCCCGTGGCTCAGCACAGCGGCACAAGTGTCTGGTCAAACCCGCTGGTCAGGCACCACACCCTGCCAACAACCACTGTCTGACAGCTGCTGTTGCCTCACCAACCTGGGTGCATGGGAAAAGTCCACACAAAGCCAAGCAGACAGTTGGTACATGACAGGACAGGGGCAGGCTGTGCGTCTGTGTGCCCCATCACTTCAGCTCCACGTGGAGCAGGCTGTATTCTTTAATGGCCCAAGTGATGAGAGGTGTAACTGTGTGTCGCAGGCCAACAAACTGGCAGGAGTTATAAATGGATTTTACTGCTGCTCCAACACAGACCTACAGTAATAGTACTTCTCAATGAGGTCTAATGCGTTTATGTATTTGTGGATTACATTTTATTGCAATTCAGCTCAATAAAACAGAGCAATGTAAGGGTAGAAGTTTTCTTTGGAAGGATGATATACAGGTCCATATGTAGAAACCATGGCACTCAAAATTAGAAACATATTAATTTTTCCTTTGCTTTCTGCCCAAACCCGCTAATTGATAGAACATATCCGAATACTGGTAAGGTGATCCTAAAATGAACCTACTATGCAAACATTTCTTTTCATTTTTGAGCAGCCAATAAAATGTATAACTGAAAAGTCAAAGTGAAAAATGTACTTTGTTCATCTTTCAAAACAAACTTATTACGCTCATTTGAGAATATAAATTTGGTTTAGTTTGTTTACTGAGCTCAAAGCTATGGACATGATTAACAGCAAATAAAGAACAATTTCTCTCTTTTATCCACTCCAGAGATTTATGATACATATGGCAATTAATAATTACATGATAATCTCCCACCCACAGAAATTAATTGGATTAAAAATACGAGCTGTTCGCAGAATAGCTTCAAAATGTTGTTTAGATGAACTATAAATAATTAAAATCACCAAGTTCTGCTTTGGATGAGGTGACAGTGAACACAATTACTTTGTGGTCTACTGTTCCCCACAACAAGAGGGCTGTGTTTAGATGCCAGCGTGGTTCCTGTTGACACTTCTGGCAGGATGAGTTGATGGACGTTGCTGACAGAAGCTGACTTGTGACAGATGCCTTAGATTGGTCTTTGCAAATGCATGGATGTACACAGAAAATGCAAAGGTTCATGCTTTAAACTTTTCGGTAACTATTGCCTTTCGGTGCGTATTAACTCCATACTACGTGTTAGACTGATCAGTTAGACAGGTCATTGGGTACAATCTGCAGGTTTTCTCATAAACTACAGACAAAAGCTTCTCTCTAGCTCCTTTCTCTGGTAACTCTGGTGGGGTATTAGGAGAAGCAGAGGAGCTTGGAAGAGGACTGTCAGTGCCAGAGCTTTGCCTTAAACAAAGACATGTGTTACCAAAGGGATGTCAGCCTGCCCGCTTCCCAGCACTGTGTAACTCAATCTCCCCACATTCTCATCCACTGAGCGGAGTTCTTAGGAAGAAAGGGTTAAGTATGTTGATCAAAGGCTCTGTAAGGACTTTTCTAGATCATCAGTGTGACCTCGGTGCATCCATCAGCCATTAGGATGTCAGGACTGCGGCAAAGCAAGGCCCAGTTGGTGTGGAGGCAGTGGAGGAGGGGAGCATGGAACTGAGGGCCTTTAAGAGCTGGGGTGCTGATGGGTCTGTGTTGTAGATGGGGAACTGGTGGGGGGAAATGGGACCCACAGAGACAAGAAAAAGAGGGGAAAAACTGGGAGGAGGGTTGGCGGATTAAAGCCCCAACCAGCCTTTAACTTCTCCCAAACCACACGGAGCTGGTGTCCAATGCCCTACATACTCAGAGGCATGTACACTAGCCCGCTTCCAGCCAGTGACACAGATGGAGACAGAAATATACAAGCGCTGGGCAACCAGTTTCTCTGATGTTGCTTTCCATGCGGTGCGCTCTGCTGACAGACTCAGTTACCCATCAACTCTCTGAGTGGGAGATGGACAAGTTCACTTGTGTTAAGCAAACTTTGTCACCGAGCTATTCATCATTACCTGCCACAAACACTTAAAATCACGAGCATTTGTTGGGTTTGACACAGAAGAAAAAGCTATTAAAAGTAGTCAAATAATTACTTGGAACAACATGGCCCAGTGTTTCTTGCACCACATTTCGCTTCATGTTGCGCTGTTTGTGCGTTGTTCCGGTGACCTTCCATCCCCATGGAAAGTGACGGATTCAGCAGAACTTTCCATGCACATGACCCGCATCATGGAACCTCTTCACCTCTGCCACTGCTCTTTCCACAGACTAGACAGGGAAGGATGATACACTGGCACCGAATCTTACTGGCACCGGCAGCATGCTAGGGTTGGATATTCCTAGACTATTTTCTGGAACTATTTCTGAAGTGTTGCTACTTAGTGGATTAAAAGGCTAATCATGTTGTTGCCTATGTTGCAACTTGCTGATTTACAGTAATCATCTAATCTAATGAGTTATGAACTTAGTGCTCTGATGAGATTGCTCGCAGTAAGCAAATGATTTGATTAAAAACTTTATTGAAAACTGGTGACATAGTTTTGCATACTGTAGTCAGCATGCACGCTGCACACTGCATGATGTATTAAACATATAAAAACACTAGCATTCCAGTATTTCCCAAATAACAGCTGTGGGGTGTCAAATTCTGTTGTCTCAGCTGTGTAGTATATTGATGTTTTATCTAAAGTGATCATTTTCAGCAGGGTAGAGGTTCTGAGTTACGATGGTTTGGATGAAGTCAGATTTGAGCATTTTTACTCATTTCATCCTTATTGCACCACAAATATGAAATGCCATATTGCATATAAACATCTTTGAGAAACTTTTCTTCTTCCAGCGCATGTCTTTTGCCTCATGTCGCAGAGGGTGAGGGGGTGAAGTGCTAAGAAAATAGCTCTTAAGGGTCTTGCAGTTTCTCCCTAGGTGGAGTCTGCTTTTAGAACCCCGACCTCACTTAATGAAAACAAAACGTAAGGAGAAAAATAACCTCAAGGAGAAGCCGTGGCCTAGCCAACCACTGGACACTGTGCAGCACAAAAGCGCGTGTGGGCTGTCCTCGAACGCCGTCCGCTAAATGTCTCCACGTAGAAACCCACTTCCCATAGGGATGTCTGTCTCATACGTGCACAGGCACATACAGAGGTGGGATGCAGACAAAAACACAAAGTGAGGCCGAACAGGCAAACTCTGTTGTTCTTTAAATCTGGACACATATGAACATACACACGAATGCATCAGTGTCTGGGGTTAGAACCATCCCATCATCTCAGACTGCTGATGCTGTCCTTACTGTAGCTGTGAGGCCTGAGGGCGTCACCGCGTAAGTATCAACCTCACTCATATTTTATAAGCACCACTCATTGCCCCAGTCCAACATAAACAGGTGTGCACGCCAAATTGGGCGTCATTACTCCCCAGGCTAATGTCTTGTCTGCTTATATATAGTCAGAACTTTCACTCAGCTATCTGTAAATCACACGTTATTTACTGTCTTCGCAATGGACAGTTTTGAACCGGATCACTCAGAAATGGAGGCTAAAACATCCTCATGTTGCTGTCAAGTCACTGGATTTACATGATAGTTTCTGAGGTTTGACAGCTAATTTTAGTTCCCTCTGCAGGAAAGGTATTTTGAAGAATGCAAAAAAACCCCCACTGATTTATTTTATTTTTCTTACGAGACAAGAAAAAAACTCATCTTTGCAACCATGTTTGACTAGTGTAATTTTATGAATATATTTCTATACATCCAGTAATATTGAGCTGTTTAGCCATTTTCTTCCTTTTTTTCAGCTCCTATAGTTTTAAGAAATCAATCCAAGCAAAGTTTTCTTACTTTAAATATTATTGCAGATGTTTTTCTTTAATATAAGATAGTTTAGGTTTTCTAATATATGTAATATTTGTGTTCCCTCTGTGAGTTTGTTTTTTTTTTTGCAGTGCATTCATGTGGTCTGCATACATATATATTCAGAAAAAAGCATCACAGATCTTTACTTTCTGAGCAGAAAAGACAACTGACACATTTACAAAAATAGAGGCCGGTGTTGGCACATTATTTGGACAATACAGATGGATGAAGGCAGTCAGGTAGTGTGCAGAGTCCTCAGTCTGGGGTCTTGATGATCCCCACTTTGCCTTGTGGTCTATGATGTCACACAGGGCTCTGCCTTTGAATGGCCATGTGTTCCTCACCACTAATATCAAACAGATGATGAGAAACCTCCAAATGATGGTCTTTCACTAAGACAAGAAGTCAAAACAAAGTTAAAGGAACACAGAAAAACACCACTCCAAGTGATCTCTAGAAAAAAAAACTATACTTTCTTAATTGCTGCAGGATGTGTTGCAGGCAGCATTGCCTGTTTAGAATTTTGATTTTTCTAATCTGACTTATACAGCACAGAGACTGACTGCATTTTTGCCCACAAACACTGCTGAGACATGTTTTCAGCACAGTAGTACTTCCATGTTTTTGTAACACCTTAGCCAAAGCCTTCACATCCTGGAATAACAAACAAGGCTTAAAAGATTGCCCCATAATAATCCATCACCCATGGGACTGTTAAACATCCTTCTTCTCAACTAGGAGAAGGTGCTGTCTGGAAGACAACAATCCTTTTCTTTCCCTTGGTATCTGGATAATCTCAAGTGTCAGTTCAGAAGACCTTTGACTCTTTGATTTTTAATTTCATGCCTTCATTTGGGTAATTTATTTTTTTTGCCACCCTTGCCTCTTTCTCCCTCTTACAGATGTGTCTTATCTTGGAGAGGCCAACCTTCTGATCTGAATGTTCCTGTCTCACTTTGCCAAAGTTACAAATTACAAGAGGAGGCAGGACTTTGGAGTTCATTCAAAGGAATTTGGGAGGGCTTTGTCACTTCACGGAAAAGGGAAGAAAAATTAGGGAAAAAATTAGCCTTTGTTTACTAACTAGACAGAAAGTTATTTTTATTATTTCTTACACTATGTAAAATA
This sequence comes from Ostorhinchus rueppellii, assembly GCA_030068375.1. Lineage (NCBI taxonomy): Eukaryota > Metazoa > Chordata > Actinopteri > Kurtiformes > Apogonidae > Ostorhinchus > Ostorhinchus rueppellii. The sequence goes on along the minus strand of JAQQZY010000024.1, from coordinate 27,653,627 downwards.
TATACAAATTTGCTCTTAACTAGTGCCCAGAAATGAAATAAATGCTTGTTTTATGTGATTTTGGCTCAGATCCATTCGGTTACAGTCAGCCATTATAAATTCTGTTTATAGCAGACAGTAAAAGGCTTTGATTACCAAATGAGGAAATCACTCTTAAAGATCGACCTGTTCCGTGTTATTTTATGGGGTCAAACTGTTCTAAGTTTTTCAAGGACATGGAAATGAGTGAACATCCCCTACATGCACATTCTTCCTGTTTCCTGCGCTCTGTGTTTTCTTTGCTCTGTGTGAATGAAAATTGGCAACCACATGTCTCCTTCACATCTTTTCTGGCACAGTCATTTGATAGTAACAACTTTTCTAGTTTTCCAAAGCACCACCAACCCTGACGTGTATTACCAGTGAACTCTGAAAAGCAGGATCATGTTATAAATTTGCATAAAGTTGATAAATGGTCTTGGCAGACACGAGCCGAGTCTGTTCCCATGTTGTTATTAGTCATGTTACCTTACAACTGTCTTTTCTCCCAACTGGGCCCTGTGATTGGAAAAGTGGGTGCGTCGCTCCCTGTGTGAATTAGACCAGAAGTATTTGCTTGCAGTATATATATCCCAATGAACTAATGATCCTGACATCCAAACAATAGCTGCTTTAGAAGAAGGCACACACAGCAGACTCTGTTTTTCTATCTCATATTTTTAATGACAAAATGTTTGTCAGAAACAAATGGATTTATTTTTCTCAATCCAGGCCATAGTATGGGGAGCTTATGTGGTTCCGGTCCCCAGGGCTTCAGACAACTAACAAAACACATCTTACTTCTGCTCTGCTGCCCACCTACAATGCTTTTCACATACAGGAGGACGAGTGGGACTATCCGGCAAGTGAATGAAGTAGCGTGGCTCTCTTTCACAGAGCCACTTCATAAAAAAAAGAGCTGGATAGAACCACTGACAGTGATCAGGTCCAAAGTGGTCGTTCATGAATCATGTAATAATTCTCAGCATCTACTTAATTGAGGACCCCTGTCTACACTTTGAAATACAAACTTGCTCATTTGTAGTTTTCTGTCATCAGCAACATTGACAATAAAAATACATAACTGTGAAGATGAGAAAGAGTGAAACTTATGAATTAACTGAAATAATGAAATGCCCGATAGACTGAACGCTCGTGTATTTTTAAATGTTTAGCAGTCTCCTGCTCGGTTCACCAGCTGCTCCTACTCACGGTGTACCCACTCTCTTTCCAAACCACTCTAAATTAGCTCTTCTACTTAATAACCACTCTTTTCACTTGCAGTTTCCGGCTACACATGCACCTCCTTGTTTCATCAAGCCATCCCATCCATCTCAAAAACACCCTCACAAAAGAACTACACTGTTTGTGTGTCCAAAAACAAGAGGCACACTGAGCCACTTCCTATTCACATTAGGTCATTTGCATGAAGGTCCTCTTCCCCATTTAGTGACTCCGAATGGTTCTGCCAACACAGAAAGCACGAGGACCGGCTCAAGTATGAAGCCAGTCATCCTGCGTCCTGAATCCCTTATTCAGTTGGTCTCGAGTATCACAAGTTGTTCCACATCATGCTTTGACAATACAGAGTGGATATCATCTGAGGTCCCAACCACAACAGAAAATAAACATGCAAAGTGATGAGATAAAGAGTTACTATGGTGTCATGGATGGCTATGACCACCCAAGACAGGACAGACAGCCTCAGTTACCCTGGAAAAAAAAAAAAAAAAAAAAAAAAAAACCATGTGTGTTTTTCATCCTAAACTAAAAAAAAAAAAAAAAAATCCAACTTGATGAATAATCACATTTTGCAGGGTTTCTAGGGAGTTATTTCGTGGGGGGCAGTGCTATTCATTTTTAATGGAAAATGACTGTGTTCCATAATCTTTGTTACTTTTTTCCCTTCACTTGTTGTATTTCTGATCACATTTCTGCTTGACACAGAAATGGAGAAGAAGCTCCTTTCCATGCTGGGAGAGATAATTGACTTCTGTTCCGTGCGTGCCACAATCAAGCCATGAGACCACAGCATATTACGAACATGTGCTGTGTACAAAATAACGTCAAAGTCAGCACACTGCTTGATTTATTTATTTTTGATTTTTAACGATTTATGCTTCCTAATGCATTGCCAGTTACTATATTAAGCGTGGTTGGAATGTTTGAATAAAAGACTTCTACATAAATGTTGGCCTCAAACCTGGACACACACAATAACCAGATTTAATGTGTGTGTTTTTCTTCGAAGGGGGAGAATTTATGAAAATAATAGCTTTGGATATTTGTTGGAACAGTTGTTATGGGCAACTGAACACTTAGCGGGAATATTCCTGTACCAACATGCATTGAGCAATAAAAAGAAAAATGTAGATTCCTTACTCATGGTTCAAGGATAGGTTTTCTTGTTTCATGCTACAATTCATCATTAAAAACACATCAGCCTTCTTTTACATGTGAAAATGTATTTGCACATTGTCAAATACCTCTGGTTTGAATTATGTAGTAATGTAATGAAAATATTTGTCAGAATAAGACGATATGCAGGATAAGTTACAATAATAACTTACTGAATTCATTATAGGCTATCTGTAAATCAAAGACTGACGTAAATACTACATACTAAACAGCATTAGATGATTAATCATGCAATGTGCAAGACTATCTGTAAAAGTTGTGGTTATTATTATGTGCAAAAGTTATAAGTTACATTCTAAAGGTATTAATTATTATGTAAACCAAAGTATTGGATAAACTGGCCACTACAGTCTGTAAACCTCACATTACCATGTAGCACAAGGTAAAATAGGTTAAAACCAAATATACAGAAGGCAACATGTATATGCCAACAAAATAACAAGTGGTTATAACGTAAAGTGCAACAATGCACTGCACATCTTCAGCCCCAAGTGAAATATTGATGTACGGTTAGTTAGCGTCTTTGTTCGATGGGTTTAAGGAACAAATTAACAGTTTAATGATGGTTTGGAGATCAATGCCACTCTTATGGGGCAGAAGCCTAAAGCCGGTGAGTTAAGAATGTGACACAGCTAAACAATACAACCACTGAACACTTTAAAGTTGACCAGTCAACACAGTGTATTTCATCAAATCTTCACCAAAAACAGACATTTAAAACAGGAATCTGAGTTTGTACAAGGAGGGACATCATTTCTTGGTGAACAGTGGTTGGATTGATTAACTTTCTGAGAATTTCTCATCGAGTGGTGCTGACAAGCAACCAAGAAAACAGTTGCAGCAAATGTATCTAAAAGTGCTTAGCTCGTAGCATCTGGAGGTTTAGATTCATTACAATGTTATTCCCTGTCATCCAAGCGGTCTTCAACTGTTTTCAATAATCTAAAGCAGGTCCAGCTGCCTTTGACTTCACACTCCTAGATGTATCATGACCTGAATGACTCACAATCCTCACAGACATGCTCTGTCAGACCCCCCTCCCCCCACCTCAGGAAATAATGCATGGCCTTTCCCATCATTGCATGTTGTTGCTCTGTTGGACATCAATGTCTCATTATCACTTTGTTTCCAGATGTTAGCAATTATTTTGTTATAGTCAGAATAATGTTATCTTAGCACGGAAAAATGGCAAAACTGAGAAGCTTAAGTTGTAATAAACCTGAAATATCCTTTAACAGTGTGGTAGAACAGAGATAATCTGGACAGGAACCGAATGTAATATTCTCAAGATAAAAAGTGTGAGCCATAAAGTTAAACTGTGTTATAATGAAGACACCTCAAACATATCTATTATCAGCATTTTGGGATAAATAATAGTAATACTTCTACAGATCTTGTTACGTCTATAAAATATGTGGCTGTATAAGGCACTGAAAGATCGTCACTCCACTGATTGTGTTACTGTTTCTACTTCAGGCATTTTTTTTTTAGCAATGAACTGCCAAACATAGTCAAATGGGAGTTTATTTAGTTCTTATCAGTTGTATCTGAATAGAAAATATCAGTGCAGCACTCAACAACACATCCAGCAACATATCAGTTTCTGTTAAATTAACTGTGGAAGGATCTTTGCAGCTAAAAAAAAAAAAGAGATTTCTTGCTACTGTCTATCTGAAATTGGAAAAGCATCCATTTAGAGCTTACTGCTTGGGTAAAAAGGACTGCAAACAAACTAAGCTAGAGTAAAATAGAACCAAGGTGTTTGAATGTGAAACACAATGTAATGATGTTTTTGTTGCCAACACACCAGTAGCAATGAAACCTTTTTTTCTTTTTCTTTTTTTTTTTTTTTTTTTAGAAAAGATAAGGTGTCCAAGAGATGGGAGCATTTTCTAATAGACACACATCTTCAGTCAGAATTTCTAAAAAGTATTTTTCTTTTACACTTAGTACAAAAAAGACATCTCTACCCGTTAGTGCTTTGTTTTAAGATACTATAACATAAATAAACAATTTATTTTCAGTGTTCAGAACAGACAGTTCCAGTGTGACTGGAAAACTAACATACTCCACCATATTCCAGTTGGCAGCAGAGGGTTTAACAGAGTTCTCCACTCGGTGCACCCCCAATGCACAATACTTACAAATGTTCTTCACGTCTACAAACCTCCAACATACGCCCCAGCTAAGTTGGGGGGCATTAATGTCCAGATTGACCTCTGATCCCCTTGAGTGAAAATACAACTTTAAAGTTTTTTATCAAAGACTTGACAAATCTCCCAGTCACCCTTTATCAGCTGCTGTCAGTCTGTTCAACTCCCAGGTTTTGGCGTTTCCTCTCTACTGTATGCATGAGTCTCTTGTGAATTTAACAAATACAAATCCCAGAGAGCAGAGCACAGTTCCCACAGAGAGCCTCATTCATTACCTGTAGTCCCAACATTACTGTGGTGGTGATACATCAGTACATGAGCACAACCTCTATGTGACAGCAAAATGCCGGGGTATTACCTACTGATATTTAGCATTTACTTTCTGAAAAGCAATTAGATAGATTCTGGTGTGCAAAACGATGCCATGAAGAGCTGATAGTGTAAATTCCATTCCTTTGTTTCAAAATCTCTCACAGGTCCAAGACTCGCTTCATCTTGGTCCCTCTGGTCTTCCTCTTTCAGCTAGTCCTTGGCGCCTCACTTCCTGGCACTAAGTTCCTTGTATCCTTATTTGCAGGTAAACACCTCCGTCCTCTCACTGCATGTGTTGCACTTGACGAAGCAGCACCACTGAAACTTACAATTGCACTGCCACACTTTGGTGTACTGGTGTGTATTGTAGCCACGGCCACAGCACATGAGGTCGCAGCCGTCTGTGTGTGGCGAAGTGCGGTTGCACAGGCGTCCCTGGGTGCCCACACTCCCTGTGGCTGCGTCCTCTTCGCAGTAGTTGGGCGACCTCTCAATGTAGACAAGGTCTGTCTCCATGGGCTTACGGTAGCCCTGAGTCTGCTTCACTTTGAGGTGGGTGGGCTGGCGTAGTCGGCTAGCCCGGACTACCTCTACATGCACAGCTTCATTGTACTTGTCCTTGAGTACGTAGCCAATCTCGCGAAATTTGGGAAGTGTAGTCCAACAGGTCTTGGTTGTGCAGGATCCCGAAACGCCATGACACTTGCACTCGAGCTTCATCCTTTCTTCTAGAACCTGGGGAGTGACAGAATAATAGAACTGTAAAAAACACAGATATGGAACAGAGCTTCTGGGGGGGGGGGGGGGGGGGGGGGGGGGGGGGGGGGGGGGGGGGGGGGGGGGGGGGGGGCGGGGGGGGGG
>JAQQZY010000024.1:27629593-27647765 GCA_030068375.1 Ostorhinchus rueppellii | reverse complement strand
CCCCCCCCCCCCCCCCCCCCCCGGCCCAAGTAATATATTTAAATCTAGGACAGAGCAAATTACATGTTCCAGTTAAAGGTCAATTCACCCACACTACAAATATCTCTACAGCATATATGCATTTGTGTGTGAACTCTGGAAGACTTTCTGTTTTTTATTTTATCATTCATCTTCATTTCTGCACTCAATAAAGAATTGAGATAAATGCTTGAATGAAGAGAACATTGAGTCCATTTTTAAATAACCAAGATTTACACAGATGCAGGATGAATGCTGGCTTTTTTGGACATCCTTGAAAATGGAAACAAATGTGAAATCTGTAAGGATCTTGTAAAGTGCTGTGTCAAAACAGTGATGGCAATGGGGCATTTCTTATTTTAAAGGCCCTGTGCATTTTGTGCCACAGGCAATAAAACCTAAAAGTAAGACATTACCAGTCTGTCTGACTGCAGAGTGACAAATGTCTGTTGCGGGTAGACAAACCCAAGGATATCCAAAGGGGTATGCTTTCTATCTTACATAAACCACTTCAATAAAAAGAAATAAACATGGATCTCAAAGCCGTCCATCAAACAATATTATTACAGCCAGAAAGCTGTCGCCACATGAATGAAGGTACCTTTGAATAAACGAATCAGATCTTTTGAGACAAAAAACTAAGAAACATTCAATTTAAAATCTATGATCTATGACTTTTCTGCTCTTCTTAAAGTCAAAAGAACAGAGACAGAATGGGTGAGGTTGAAATAGATCACATTAACACGTCTGTAATTGTCCTGACATGACTCCTTTAACCCAATTAGGAACCCCCCCGACTTGTTTGAACAAATCAAGTTTCTTTGTCTTTTGTAAGTTTGTTGGCAGGGCATTTTTGCAGCGCAGTTTTTTTCCTGGCATCTCACACTGCCTACACCATCATCATTTCTATTAGACACTTATAATATGTACGAAAGAACAAGACACGGATTTGTTCAATATTACTGTCTGTTTTGTCCTTGGACTTTGTGGTAGCAGCTGATTTGAAGACATTTGATTGAAAAAACATGAGCTTCCAAGACTTCTTAAAGACTAGGGTCAGCACTCAATTTCACCTCAAATGTTGATTCAGAGTAAGGATTTCCAAAAATATATGTAGCAAAAACCACAATGCCTGGCATAAGCAGCTTGATAGATGTATGGAAACATTTACTAAAACTATGTCCATCAAAGCCTGTGATCTGGTACTAATTAGTCCAATGTGGCCATGGAATCTTCTTAATTATAGTCTTCTGTTTTTGAATGTTTGATTAGAAAATATATCCCTCATCATGATTAGCACTGGTATTAGTATTGGTATGAAGAATTATAAGGTTGAACTATTCCATAAAGACAAAAGAACAGCCCAAGCTGCTGCAAGAAAAAGACTGAAAAGCAGAAGTCAAGGAAAAAAAGAGGGCACTGAACATAAAGTGTGTCCATACAGAGAACTGGAAGTGTATGATGCTTCTATAAATCTTGTAAAATCTGCATTACATTAATGCAGGTGGCGACAAAAATTATAATGAAGCTCATTAAAACTTTTGAGATGTGACTGAAAAGAGTCTGCATGCAACAGTTGGCTGGGTGTTTTACTACTGATGACTTTATGGGAAAAAGAAAACCAGCCTCAAGTAAACACACAACATCATGGTGGTAGTTTGGCAGAAGGCTTTCTGTGGGAGACTCTGAAGTTAGCTTCGAGAAGGTTTATGACTTTTTGGCCATCAAACTAAGCACCATTTTGGCCATTAGCCAAACACTGCACATCATCATAAACATTCAGTTTCTTTCATGAAGAATTATTGTGGTAGAGTGGTGAAGATGCTTCTTTGCAGCAAACTCAGCAAAAAGCTAATGAAAGTAGATGGTAAAAAAGTACAACAAAGTTCTGATACTAAAGTTGTTGCCGTCTGCTATAAATCTGGGGGGAAGGTCTCAGTTCGGCAAGATGATGCACATGATCTATTGTTGATCAGTTTCTTAAAATGCTCCAGAGTTTCCAGTGCCCAGAGGGAGAACAGCTGCAGTGCCAGTTCCAACCCTGTCAGTCCAACATGCCAGCACCCTGGCATGCAGTACAGACCCTATCAGTCTGCTGTGTTAACACCAGCATTGTCGGCCTGCTTTCACACCCTGAATAGATGCAGTCAAATGGCAGTGACATGTTTTGGTATTGTGCACAGAACTGCAATAATATCCTGTTCCTGACTTTACACTTCATAATTCCATGAAAGGACTGCAAAGGGGATGGCAGTTCTCCATTTGGCAATGATTGGTCAGGCTCCATTTCCCCAGTGTACACACTGAAGCCAAAGTTATTAGATTAGTCAGATTCATTTGTTTACTTAAAATCATCTCTTCTCTTTCGTTTACCTATCTCACTTCATTCCTCCTTGAGTGCTCTGCTATTACAAATATTAAACAAATATGTCCAGAATGTAGTTTGCCAACACATTCATATGCAACACACTAAAGGAGAAAAGCCAGGAATTGGCTGACACTAAACAAGCTGCTGAAAGCTGACAGGATGATCAATTAATCAGCAGCTTAGTAAATCATAGCCTCTTGTCACATCACTGTGTGACTTTCTGCTCTCTATCTGGGACTTGTTGCTGTTCTGCGAAGGAAATCATCCAGCCATGTGCGAACACAGGATTGCTGAGCGTTGAATCATACAATGCTGTCTTTCAAAGAAAATAAAGCCATTCCATCTAATTTCAAGACTCCTTTTAAATAATTATTTGACTTTATTACAAAAAGGTCTAATTTTCACAGCAAGCAATGACGAATAGAACTACAAAAGTAGTAGGAAGAATAAGAAGTAGAAGCAGTTGCTAAAGATCATCTGAGTATCTGAAAAATATCATTACCTTTCTCCCTGCCTCATTGTTATGCAAGTTCATCAGGCGACGTGGGGTCTTTTTAATCTCACGAGCATCCACAAAACGGCGAGAGAACTCAATGCCATACTTGATGTCCGCTGAGCAACCTCCCCATTTCCATCCTTCCTCCTGATTGTAATACCCTTGCTTCTCCCGGTCGCAGCCACACTGACTCAGGTTTCCCTGGCTGCATGCTGCTGTGATAGCGTGGGCCACCCCTGCGGCCGTGATGGCATAGGTGAAAGCTGCCTCCCGACTGCCTGGAAGAACGAGAAGAGATCTTCTTTTAGAAATACTAGGATGGAATAAATTATTGTGTAAGCATACTGTAGAAGAAACTGTGCATTGCTTCCCATGCAAATACTGATGCTAATGTTGATTAGCACCTGTGAATTACTTGTGTAAATATACCTGTACGGCAGAGAAAATCTCAGACAACATATCAAAATAACAATTATTTACAGGTAGGAAGAGGAAATCTGCAATATACCACTAGAGACTTTGATGTCGCTGAAATTCCTTAACCTGCTCTACTGCCCTGATAAGCCACCAGTTTCTCCCTTCCCTCCCCTAAAAACCTCCCCACATGCACCTTGGAAGCAATGTGGTCACATTTCTGACCACAAAGTCCTTAGGCCCAGCCTGGGAGAGTGCAGTGCTGGAATTCCAGCAAAGGGAGAGCTGGTCTAGGTGCTGTCCAAAGTGCTGAATTCCTCAACAGGAGCACCTTGTACTGCTGCCCACACTGCAAGCAGCTGGGGTCTGCAGGTCCTGCCGTCTCACTCACAAAACTCACTAACAAGAAAAGGACCCGGTCTGAGGTGCATAAACCAGATCCACTGACTCTGTGTCAAATCAGAAGCCAAACCTAAACAAACCTGTGTAGTCCAGAGCCTAAAATTACAAATAAAAAAAGTCATTGATAAAATAAACGATTAAGGTTGAAGGTGTATCATTGATTCCTCTGGTGCTCTGTACCTCTTGCTACTCTCCTAATAGCTGCAGGGGGATCGGACTTAAAAGGTCTTTCCTGTCCTAAAACAGACTCTAGGCTATTACTACTCCAATCTCCCCTCAACTGGCAGTAATCTGGATGGGGCCGAGCGGCAGAAGGCAAACCGCAAAGTGTTTCAAGGGGCCTTCAGCCTTTGGAAAGGAATGTTTTGCGAGTCTCATGATGTATGTTGTGTAATGTACTCAGTTGCGATTTTTTTGAATCTCAGTAGGTAAAATGCATTTTTTCTTAACTTCAGAGAGCTATAAACTCCTTGGTGATTTATGATTCCATCACTGCCTTGGCTGTAAGTGAAGTCAAATAAAGTCTGGCAACAAGCGTTACTAAGGTCCATACAGATTTGATGGGTTCTTTACATTTTTATGGATGTTACTGAACTGTGCGGAATTTGAGCCTGAGAGGATAAGGATGGAGAGTCTAGAGACATCATGTAAGAATATGTGTGATCATTCTGAGTCACTGAATGTGTCGTAGTGTATATTCTGCTTAATGTGCAGACAAATATGTCAAACATGGTGAGACGAATATTAAAACATTCTGAGTGCGTAATGGAACAATAGTTTTGACTCTGCTGAAACATTATGAAGAAATGAACTGACATATCATACATGTACCTGCAATACATGAACTGGCAGATAAAGCAGACATACTTGCAGTTTTTTCGACCCACATTAAAATTAGCAAAAAGATGACTGACTAGCTCTGTTCTGCCTGTATGACTAAAGCCGTTCGCTGGTTACTGTGTGTAAGATTCACACTCACACACATAAACACACCACACACACCAGTGATGCAGTCACTAAGAGCATCACGGGGTTCATGTTGGAAATGAGCCACGGATGGAACTAACCAACCTTCTGGACTGAGGACAGCTCTATCTACCTCCTAAACCACAGTCACACAAACACTTTAAAAACTTACTTAATGTCAAATTATTGCTTTTTTTTTAACCTTATGTTATTGGCTCAGGCAGTGTGGTCAGATAGAGGCCTGGACTGCTGGTGTGTGCTGGAGTCAAGCCTGCGACTACTTTGCAAAGGGCAGAATAGTAAAATGCTATTTATCTGTCAGGGTTTTTATTTGCTAGATGTGTGGTAATTGTATGAAACATTTTCCAGTATTCAACACATAACTTGCATTAAGTAGAGCTAAATAAACTGCTTCTGCAGTAATTTGCAGCTGTTTTCCATTTCATTTCCTCTTCTTTATACAGAGGGCCTTTTTGCACCTCTTAGTCAACCTCAGGGACATTTTTTGAACTCTCAGAGATGTTTTCACCCAAAGCCACTGTTAATTTCCTATCCTGGCACTGGTGCTCCAGAGCTTATACCATGGCCACTGGTTTGCCTGGTGGGGACTGACTCACAACCACTTGCTTCTCTGGTTAGCGGCAAAGCTGTGCCCCACCAACTTGTGGTAGCATGCTACTGCCCCCACCTCTCACACATGCACGAATGTAGGAGCACAAGTATGTCCATTAGCATGCATGTACTGGCACACAGCTACTCAGTGACCGGCTGCATAATAAAAATACACACTCACACTTCCCTCCACCCTGACACACATACACATGAACATACACTGTTAAAAACACATTTGCACATAGTCACACAAACAGAGCGTCACTGTAATGTTAAAAACAGGATAAAGGCACTTTCCAGAGAAAGGGTGGTTCCCTACACCATAGATGTATGCCCATTGCGGGGCCCATTGAGCTGTGCTGTTCATGGGGAAAATGATGATGATGATGATGATGATGATGATGATGATGATGATGATGATGATGATGATGATGATGATGATGAGGATGAGGATGAGGATTATGATGGAGCTTGCTCTGGTTGTCACCCCCTGGTGGGTCTGGCCGTGCCCAGCACATAATAAAAGCCAATTACACAAGCAATGGAACTGCAGCAATGAAGGCTTCTTTTTTTCCTGCTCAATGAACTAGAGAAGGCATCGGAAATTAGATTTGTAGGGCCTCAAATGTGTTATTTTATGGGTATAAAAATATGAGTTTGGAACATGCAATACAACCCTCAAACTTCACTTGTAGTTTCTCTGATTGTATTCTACATGAAAAGTGTAGTCAAACAAAAGTAGTAATTCACTTCAAACAAATGTTGTATGAATGTATGATTTAAGTGAAACTTCTCTGTGTTTAGTTTGGGGAAAAAGGTTTTAAAAATACAATATGTGTATCCCAAATGCCGCAGAAATCAATGAGCAAAAGAACCTGATTGTGCAGTAAACAAACCAAGGAGAAAACAGTTTTTTAACAACAACGCTGTGTTGTCTTGTGTCGGATGCTGTGTGTTCAATACCATGATGCTCTATTGCCCTGAGGAAAAGAGAGTCCTGCTTTACCAAACAGTGATGTTTGATGAAATGCGGAGGAGAAAAAGCACCCATAGTAGCAGCAGAAAGCCCTAAAGAGGCTGGTCCCAGAGTTCTGACAGCCCTCCAGGAGGAACCACCCTGGGATAGCCTCGCTAGCTGCCAGTGGAAAATTGGAGTGACCAGAAAAACCTCAATGAACTCGGAAACATCCAGGAGAGAAGAATGGGGGAATATTAAACCAGATGTCTAATGGAGTTTAGTGGCAAGTGTCTGCTACACTATCCAAGTGGGAAGAAAGAAGTAAGAAGCTTAGTCTCGCTTTCCTCACAACAGGTACAGAAGTTACAAAACAACAAAAACACATAAAATATCTGGTTAGATTATAAATTATCACGCAAACCAGACATGTAGTGAGGACTACTGACTCAGTACGCCTTGGCCTTCACATAAGCCGACCACATTACTTTGGACACCAGCCCCTGCTCTGATGCCCATCATGTCTTTTGACCATCTGCCCGAAACTGGGACACAAAAAGAAATCTCTGGATGTAGTGGCTCGCCGCTAAAACGGCAATCTGTGTTTAGAGCCGGAGGCAGGCACACCACTAGACAAATTTCACATGACACAGCACAGAAGATTTACAACCGGCAATACTATACAGTGGCAGCACCAGTATAGAATGGGTTAGCTGATGTAGTAGCACTGCTGCTGAACTCTATAGGCCTTGTTGGTTTCACCACTCGCAGGCCACGGTCAGGCCATACTGCTGAATGAGAGGAAAAGAAAAGGACACAAGAGAGGAAAGCTGTGGAAGCCATTGCAAAAACAAGGTGGCGTTTATTGTGTGTCTGTGAAAAAATTAAATCTATGTTTATGCATGAAGATGGTTATTAAAAATCAGCAAATAAAAATGGTCTTCTACATACTATAGTGACCAAAAGTGACATTAACCCATAAAGAACTAAATATCCACCAAAGCATTTACTGATGTAAACTGTTTTATACCTGTTGATCCATTAATCCTATCAGTACATGTAAATAATTGGTGCCAGTTCTTCATCTTTTCATGCTCATCAGATATGACCCATTTGGATGTTCAGAGGCTCCGTAAATGAACGTAGAAACACCATCATCTTCTACAGCATTGATTCACCAGTAAAACCCATGAAGTTGGATCAGTGAAAGTGGATGGACACACTGGGTTTATGTTCAGTTATTGATTCTTCACTGAAACAGTCACTTTTTCTTGAGTTTTCTCTGTTTTTGATTTGATAATCCGCAAATGTTATCTTAGCATGATGATTAAAGTACACGATCAGGAAATGACATATTGGAAAATACCTGATTTTTGCTGAAAAAATGCAAAATACAGAGGATACTATTAGGATAAATAGTGATAAATCACTTCATAAAGGTTAAATAGAGAGAAAAATGTATTTGGGAAGTACCACAAAAGTAGCAGTGGGTCTTTATGGGTTAATGGCTTGAATGTAAAGGTTATAAGTGCAAGTTTTTCTTTGTTTTTCACTTTGACAAGACATCTGTTTGTATCAACATGTTTGTCTTGAACTGATTATGTGTCTGATTCTGCAGGTTACACATGCAAACAAGACAGTTTGCAGCCAAACTGATCATAAGTGAAGAGTACACTCACTTAGCTTTGAGTTTCCTGCAGTCAGAGCTCACATAATTACTACAAAAGGTACAGAAATCCACTAAGAACAAATGTGAAATAAGATAGCAAAGGATGCTCATTTGGCCAACAGAGAAAATGTTCACACTGAAATACTGGTAGAGGTCTTATGAAGGAACATCCAAACATACATGAGCACAAAAACAGAGAGAGAGGGGTATGTGGAGTCCAGCGGTGCAGCTGAATGGCCTCTGCACAAGAAAGCCCGTTGGTGAAGCAGTGAAGGGGAAAGCCTTTTAAAGCCCCCCTCATCCCAGACATGCACTCACAACCCAGGAACATAGGAGGACTGGATTGCATAAGAAATGACATCTCAAAAACACAATAATACACTGCAGTTTTAGAGCTTCATATCCATTAAGCACAAGGACATCCTGTTCCAAATGGCACCAGAGTGAACAAAGGGAAAAGTGTCACCTGCTGGTGGCCAGGAGTGTTTACACTTGTGTTGACACTGGCTCCCAGTTCATCACAAGAATGGGACGATATGAGAAGGATACGAGCAGACGAGAAGGCAGATGCTCTAACCATTCCACCAAGTTCCATGACAATGGGTGGGGTAGTTTTTTATGTAATGACAAAAAAAACTAACAAACCATAATGGAAACATAACTGAGGCTCAGGAATTCCAAAACAAACCTTCCATTTTGAAAATTTTATCAAGCAGCTAGAATTAAAAAATGTAAATGGAGATAACTGAGAGGTTAAGGAGGCTTTTTCTAAAGTTATAAGGGCATTTGTTGGAGTAAAATACAATCTTGAAGTATCTTCTTTGTCCCGGTATCACTGTAGAAAACAAAAACATGACATCCAAGCCAGGTCTTAGTCCTCTTTTTTTTAAAAAACAACCTAAAAGACCAAATTCAATCAAAATATGAGACATTCAGATGGACTTCTGATCTATAAAGGTATTTGTTCTTTGACACTAATCATCAGGCAAAGTTGATATACATCATTAATATTTTCCACTCTGTACATACATAATAAAGTTATGACACCAAAAAGAATGAAAATGAACTCTAACAACGGCAGTGCCAGAGCTGGAACCGTGTCTCCAGGGCCCCATATAAGGGGAAGAAAGTTGGAGGAAAACCCCTAGCTTTGTATACCAATCACTGAACTGACTAATGCACTCTCTACTACTGTTTTCCGTTCCGCTTTATGTACCGTTGCTATGAACATATGCTCCCAGCAAATTATAGACAAAGTTGTGGTCCATGAGGTTTGCAGCTCAAGGAATTAGCACAGCCATGTTCCTGTACAATAAAATAATATTGTTTTACCAGAACTAGGCTCCACATTCTCAGTGTATTCACATCATAGAGCTGGGGAAGTGACACGCTTTGGCACAGTGAGTTTGATTCATATAATAGGGAGGGCTTTGAGCAGTAAAGCTAAAACAATTATGAGGGTATTTAACGTTGCTGGTATTAAATGCTGAGAATCTAAGTAAGCTGCCTCCCAGGCATAGAAAATTGGGCAGGCAGAAAAACATCTCAAAAGCATCCTTTTTCTTCCCTGATCTCCCTGAGGAGGAGATAAAGCGTTTTGACTGAATACCGAGACTTGCTAAAACAGGCATAAATCCTTCCCACCCTTTCATCCTAATAATGAGACTGAATCAGGACCTCACCTGCTCAGATCTAAACTGTAGGCCTGTATGTGCTGTACATGGTAATCATCAAGTTCATGTGAGGACAATGTTGAGGATTTTCCTCAATTTCAATCCCATTTGACTTTGTTTCATCTTCGGTGGAAACATATTTACCGAGATATATATCAATCCCACATCATATCGTTGAAGATATCATTATCATCACCATCACTATAATCAGCGAGTCAAATATACCTCTGATGACATGTTTTCTTTCTCATTACAAAAGAAACTTCCAGACCTAACATTTCCATATTTGCTGATAACCATCAAACCCTTAAAAATAAACCTACAGGTCTCTTCACATCCTCTCCTAGTGCCTCGTTGCTGCAAACCCACTAACTCTCCCTCTCTCTATGCTTTCACCTAAGTGGCCCAGTAGCGGTGTGATTGTTGGCACATGTAAATGTCCAGTGGTGGCCCTGCGTGTAGAGAATACAGTGATTGGCCTGGGATTGTGTGGAACAAAGCGCACAGCGAGATTACAGTTGATCCTCTCGCATCCTGTTTCCTCCTGCGTCTAGCAGCACTGGCAGACACAGACAGACGCAGATCCCACTGATAACTCAGGCCTGTGGGGAGGGGGAATGGCACATACACACAGGGGCCCAAGGGCCAGGGCCCAGAACAACCCCAGGCCACGTCAGCAGACAGCCAGTGGGTGGGTGGGTGGGTGGTTAGGAGAGAGAAAGAGAGAGGGCTAAGGGAAAGGAGAGGGACCCCAGCTCCCGACACACCCACACAGTCTGAGACAGAGACGGCGCTGATGAATGAACAAGCAAAGGGGGCCTGGCAATGATAGCACTGTTTGGTGGCGTAGGTTGACAAGCCCCACCCTAGATATGGACACATGTTGTGGGCAGGGGATGTGAGGCGAAAAACTGAGAGAGAATGAGTAAAAAATGACCTTTACTGAGCCGTGATGACCACAGCCCACACACTGAAGAACAACAAAACATCAGACTCTCCTATCTGATAAAGCGGTGAAAAGATCGTACACACACACACACACACACACACACACACATACACACATACAACTGCTCTGTTTTCTGTGGACTCACATGAAGGGAGGCAGAGGGGATTACGGCTACCCACATGATGATGTGCTAAAAAATAGGCCTTTTATCCGCCACCGTTCCACCATAACACAATACACGCGTCATTTCCACACTGTTATCCACATGGTATCAAGTATTTGGCTGCCTGCGAGTGAATCCACAGTTTAGCTCACAGCTCTGCACTACGATGCATCACAGATATTTACAATAATATAGCCAATATGCAAAATCCTTTTATGATAAAAACAATTTCTTTATCTCTGCAGGATTACAGAACATGGTATATGATACCATATCTGAGCCATTATTTGCCTGAAGGGTGTACAACCAACAAGAAACTAATCCCACAAAGGGGAAAACCTTAGCGGCAGTGAGATGATTGATTGTATTTTGGGAGAGTTCACCAGTGTCAAATCCACTTGTGCAACTTTTGAAAAACCACGTTTGAAGAATGAAGAATATTAAGTTTTGTGTATAATGCTCTTAGCCAACAGACTGTGCACATATGCCAAAGTAGGTACACGCTATTTTTATTTTTTTCTCTTGCAAGAAAAGTTTCCCTGCCTGATAAGGATGGCTGTTAAACATGAAAGGCTAGGTAAATGTGCTGAGTTAATATCCATTCACTTTTTTAAGCCTTTGAAAAACATCTGGTTGACAGCGGTAGAAGTTGTTATTATGCGCTTTCAAGGAAAAAATGCTGCAATCGATTTCTAACTGACATTTTGGTTGTTTCGCTAGACTTGAATATCTATTTTAAGACTGCATCCCTACATGATTTAAAAGGAGTTCAGCTGGTGGAAATTAATATTTCATTCAACTTGTATTTCCTTTCACTTTGTAAAATGCGGAAACAAAGCACAAATGGAACCACATGATCATTTGAAGAGATTTTTTTTGTCCGTCCATTATTAGCCTTAGGTTGGACTGCGATGTTGTACTCGCATTCTGTGGGGATATAATTTCACCACAAATGACCATCAACTGATTCCGAGAAAAAGGCAAGGAGCTCCGCCAATGCATTTATAATCTGAAAGTATTTTGTTGTCCTCAAAGCAAGTTTGAAGCAACATAAGACAAGAAACGCTAGATCTGTGGGAAAAAAAGTGAATAATGGCTTTTTCAAACCTTTAGCTACAAATAATGTGGGGATCATTATCATTAATTATGGCTCCAAATGTAATGTTTACATCCATCTCACTGAAAGTCTGGAGTAACAGTGATCACTCCGACTTGTCGATTTCTTAAAATCCATTTACTTACATGTGGCGACCAAACATAATAAACAATCTAACATGATTGATCTGTAATGATTTTAAATTGCAGGCTGTGCAGCGTTCACTTTTCCCATTCTCATTTTGAAAGAAGCATAAAATCCAAATTTAAGTGCATGTATAATGTCTGCCCAAAGCTAAATGAACTTTAAAATCTTTAACAAATTTAACTTTCTAAAACAGGCAGAATCCAAACGTACCACTCACATCCCTTTAGGATTTTCTTTGTCCTCGTCTATGTTCTAAACTCCTCTGACAGTTTGAGAAGAAGAAGCCCTGCATCTCTTGTTCCTGATCAAGTATGTGCCTGTTCAGGAGTTCTTTCCACACAAGTGGTTTTGAGTGAACCTGCCGACTTTATCTGACTAGACACTGGTTTGGCCCCTGAAGTCCTGCAGTCCTGGCAGGTGGATTTCCCCCTGCCTTAGACATACACTGAGCTTTTAAGGGGAGATCAGTGCAAGGCAATAAAATAAAAAAGATGGTAAAAATGAAGGCAATGAAGCCAATTCTCCACTGACCCTTCATCCAAACCCTTAAGTCCTGAGTAATCTTTATTTTTTTTTAGAAGTGGATGAAAAAAGTCTAACGAAGCAATTTTTCATCCAATTTTTGGTTTCTGCAACTATATGACAGGATTGAAACAACAGACACCAAAAAAGACCTACGCATATATGCAAATGTAGTGAAGCTATGTGATATGCATTCTGTCTGAACATTCAATAATGCAATGATACTAAACTATGACTCATAATAAATAACAAAACTAACCTGATTAACACAAATTTTTCTTATTGCACTTAATGTTTTTTAGTCCAATGGTGCAAATGCATGGGCTTCATTTAAAAGGTCAGATATTTGTTAAAATGTAATGTTTTTATCTTCTAAATTGTGACACAGGTAGAGTTTTTAAGCGTATTTTTCATGCATGTCCTTCGTTCGGCACCCATATTTAGCCGCTAAAGCAAAACAGACAGATTAACTGGCATCTATCCTTCAAAAACACTTTTAATTCAAAGCCTTGATAGTTAAAAGAGTATCATTCCTTTCAAAGTCTGTAGCCTTTTTTGAGAACAAATAAATATGGGTTATTAGCGCTGCCATTAAAAACAAACAGCAGTATTCCCTTTGGACCTCGAGGCTTACTTGCTCAAGTGCAGCATCCATTCTTGTGCAATAAGCCAGAGGCAGCATGATTGAACTTTTGTAATATTTCACTATGAACACAACAAGAAACCTCATTCAGATGAAAAGCATGACTCAGGACGGTGACAAACTGGCTGGAAAGTCAAACAGAGAGTAACCAGAGCAGACCGTTTTATGACAAGAGGGCCAGTGTTGGCCTTTGATGCTGAGTGTAGCCGTTGAGAGGTGTCGATTTTCAACGTCTAATCACTGACATCAAGTGCAGGGCTGTTTGAACTGACCTGTAAGGTGTTTTGAGAGCTTTAACTGAAGAATATCTATACTGTGCATGGTTGCGTAGAGAAATGTTGATTACTAAAACTGCACAAAATGTGTATGCTAAAGTTGCGATGTGGTCAAAGTTCATGCACTAAACCCTTAACAACTGAAGTGAGACACATCATAGAAAAAACATGTGCTTTCGTGGACTTCATGTGTGGGCGTATGTACTTAAATATGGACAATAAAACTGCATCAACAAATCCAAGACATAGGATCAGTCTCAACAGGAACATTTAAAATAGATGATTCATTCACAGACTGAGCCAAGAACTATGATTTTAGGATTGACCACATTTGCCTTTCTTCTCCTGAGCCCCCCGTGTCTTTCCTCCTGAGTTGATGATGGATGCTTCTCTAATTCTATTATTATTTCTTAATAGACTGCAACAGGCCTCTCAATAACACCCATTTCTGTTCACACTGGATAATTAATTCCACATTTTCACAGCCTAATGGTACCAACTAATGCCAGCACCATAGCCGGGCATGAGGGGAACATTGCTAAATCTGCTTTTTCAGAGGAAACACACATGCACTTAAATTGCCAGTTTCAAATCTCACTGCAAGTTTATGGTGTTGTTCTCCAATTTGTCAGTTCGAGTATAATAAGGCAGCCAGCGCTCTTTGCAAACAGAGAAACTGTTGAGGGATGGAACTGTAACAAGGATAGGGATGCATTCGTTTTTCCATCAATCCATCCACCCTTAAGTTTTGCATTCAGAAGAGTGTCAGGCAGCAGAGAAGACGCCAAGAGAAGCCATCTTCTCAACCGAACACACTCTACTATTTACAGTAGAAAAGTGAAATACATATCAAATACCCTGACTTTGAAACTGAATCACCTACGCTGGATGAAGATATCTCAGGCTGTGCAATGCTCAATAACCCAACTATTAATGTGTGCTCTCCTGGAAAGCAAATGTAATACCATGGAGCAGCTCCAGAACAGAAAGTCTGCCTCCAAAAGCAGGCAGCACAGAGAGAATGCATTAGACTTGTGGTCGGCTGATCTTTAGTTTTTGAAAAAATGCCGACATCTCCTCCCTCCAGACCAAAACTAAGACTGGATCACAGAGCAGGGGGAAAGGTTTAGTGTTCATAATTTGGGGGATTTGAATGAAAAACTTAAATGGGAGCGGAACGGGAATAGCTTTTCCCCTGTACTTGATTATGATGATGTGGGAATTTGCAGATTCGGAGAAGTCACTGGAACATTTTGTTGAAGGGGTGTATTCCATGATTTCATATGCCAAGCTAAAGAATTCCATAATACATACAGACATGGTCAGAAAACATGGTTACATCTTCAATCATGAGCAACAAACACTGGAAAACGATCAAAACTGAAGATGTTGTGTGCAAACTGATGGCAGTTTGACAATAAGGTGTTGAGAGAAAACTCTAAATCGCCTCCTTTTCCAATGTCTAACTGGCAGTTCAGTTATGCAGTAGCTGTGGTGTCTGTGGTCTCCCACGATGACCTAGTGGGATACTGCGAAACTGAATGAGCGCTGTACGATCCCAACCAGTAGCCTGTACACCTACGGTACAGCAGCAGAGCTCCTTGACATCCCAGTAACAAGATGCAGCCAATCATACAGGGCACACCACAGCTTATCATTTGGCTTAAGTTGAAGAACAGCTGCATGGTTCCACTCTGACTACACACCACATACTGAGAGGGACGGTAAGCTCTTCCATTTACCTCTCAGCTCCTGGACATCGAACATGAAGGCCACCATTCTGTAACTCTAACAGCAGAATGACCCTCTACGGACGACCACTGCAGACTTCCCCCCTCAGCTGCCCCTATAACTTTTGTTTTCTAAAACTTTATTTGTAATATTGAATTATCACTGAACTCACAAACTTCTCAAAGCATGGCACCCAACAATAAGATGACAAAAAGTGATTTAAACAGGTGTTCGTGTTCTGCTCCATTACATATCCGAGGCTTTTTACGCTTTACAAACAGTAGAACATTTACTTTGTTGGAATAATTTCATTTTGCTATTAATAGTTTTCCTTTCTAATCCTTCACTCAGAGAAATACTCTGATATTCAAATTTTCAACTTTAGTGTGTAATTTTTTTTTAATCCTTTATTTCACCAGGAAGTCCTTTGAGATTAAAAACCACTTTTTCGAGGGAGACCTGGCCAAGATAGCGCGCCATGACAAAGAGTATAAAGTGAGCCCATTATAAAAACATTAAAAGCATATTATAAAACATGAAAACATTTATGGAATACTTAGAGATAAGAAATATAAAACAAGCTAAGAACAAGGACAAACAACAAAACCAAAACCAACAAAAGATCAAGAAAAGCAGTGATATTCATGAGTTACATTATTCTTTATCCAGTGTTTGAAATCATTCAGGGAGATCAGATCATTTAGTTTTAAGGTGTTCTGGAGGTTATTCCATGTCCATTGTGCATTATAGAGGAGGTTCTAACAAGACTTTATAACTTTGGGAATTTTTCCTGAATATTTTATTGTTACACTGCAAAAAAAAAGGTTTGGGGGGTTGGTAAATACAAACTATAGGAATCAGTAAAATAATCAACAGTAATAGTTCACCAGTGAAACCTATAATGATTGGTTCAGTTCTACATACACTACCTATTATTTAACGGTATCAATTGCTACTCAAAATAATATAGTAAAATCTACCCTATAATATTGTGATGGTATAGTGGAGGAGCAGCTGGGGGGAGTTTCCCAGCATGCATTGGGACAAAATAGTTGGGACAGTTTGATGTGTTTTACAGGGTTCTGAGTTGATCACAAGTGTTGTTCTTTTTATAGAACAGAGTTATGGTGTGTTTGACCCTTTTTGGAGCTTTTTTTTGTTTTGCTGAATCAATGTTTGTGTTCAGTTGCATATTTTTGCACCATGAGTGAAGGAGACTCTGCTCTGTTTTTGTAAAACCAAAAACTACTGTGTTATTCTTCATTAATTGTATTAAATAGGTTTAGCTTACCTGAATAATGCTGAATGCATATTTTATTCCTCCAGTTATTTGTTTATACAAAGGATCCTTTTGTATTAGCATTAAGTTGATTAAATGATTGTTGATACCAATATTGTTTTGTGTCCCAAATTGAATGAGTAAGAGGAAGAAATGTGATGTAAATACAACTCAATTTATTTTAGTATTTCATTGCTTTTTAGTTCAGTTATTTTCTACTCACAATAAGTAATTAAATCTTCCAAAAAAAAAAAACAAAAAAAAAATGGCTGCAAATCGGTACTTCTATTTTATTGGGTAAATGCTATATGTTACTTTTTGCAGTGTATGTAGAAAATTAAGTTTGATTAAGTTACCATAATTAGTTTTTAGCCCATGAGTGGAAAAAAACCAAACTAAAAAAAAACAAGAAAATATGAAAAAAATACAAAAAAAACACATATAAAATGAAAGAAACGTGTATTTTTGAACATTAGAACATCACTTTTAGAACATTCCAACAGCACAAGTGCTGATCCAGACACCTGTCAACATACACATTCTAATGAAGGCAACAAGAAGGAGCTGAAACTAGTAAAAAAAAAAAAAAAAAAGAAAAAAAAAAAAAAAACCCAACAACTACCCCGGTCTAGATAAATGAATTATCTACAATAATCCACATCCACCCTTTGAGCTTCATTCCTTCCATTAGTACCATTACTTCATGGAACCTAACAGAGCAGGTCCACTCACTGTTCATGCACAGGTGGACCTTACAGACCCTGGAGACCACATGGGACCTGAGTTTGTTGACTCACTGTCCTCATTGTAACTGTTGCTGTCACTATCTGGTAATGCATGCAGAAATGACCGAAAATAGTCACTTGCCCAATAAAGGGTAAACAGAACAGTTTTGGGGTTTTTTTTCCAACACTGATCTTGTCCCTGCATATACAGACTATTTGGGTACAGGGGTGATACAGAGCATGATAATAAGAAAATCAAGTGTTTTTGTATGTCTTTTGAATCCATTTATATATTATATAGACCTGGGGTGTCCAAACCTGGTCCTCGGGAGCTGGTATCCTGCATGTTTTAGATGTTTCCTTCTTCTAGCACACCTGACAGTCCTTATGAAGCATCTGCAGAGCATGATGATTGGCTTATCATTTGAATCAGGTGTGTTGGAAGAGGGATACATCGAAAACATGCAGGATACCAGCCCTTGAGGACCAGGATTGGACACCCCTGATACAGAGGGATTCTTACACACTGTCCTCTATATCACCTTCTGACAAGCTCTTCCCATGCCTTTAAAGATTAGCTTGTTTTATTTATCTGCATAAGGAGATTTGGTCTCTGTATTTCACCCATCCTAATACACACACAGTAACTAGCATTAGCATATACTGTAGTGCACATTATGAGCAGTGAAGGCGCTCAGGGACTAACTCCAGATATGGATCAGCACCGTGGTCAAGGCCACTGACAGTAGAATTAACCTACATGCACCTGCTTTTAATGACAGGGGAAACCTGGACAACGTAGAACAGGTAATCTCAACCATGAAGGCTGTGGTCCAACTGAGAACAGAACCTGGAACCTTCTAATAGTACAGCAGAGGTGCTAACGGCTGGGCTAGATCCATCACTGGTGACCTTCGTGTCCTTTGAAGAAGCAGAACTAGTGCTTATCAATAAATCACATTTCCTGTTACGCTGCTCTACAACTTCTTATAAAATATCTGCTTCAGACATTAAATGTGCTAAATCTTACATAGTTTAATAAGATGAATCAGAAAATAAATGACCAAAG
>JAQQZY010000024.1:27609182-27621912 GCA_030068375.1 Ostorhinchus rueppellii | reverse complement strand
CTATTCTGTTCTATTCTATTCTATTCTGTTCTATTCTGTTCTATTCTGTTCTGTTCTATTCTATTCTGTTCTATTCTGTTCTGTTCTGTTCTATTCTATTCTGTGCTATTCTATTCTATTCTGTTCTGTTCTATTCTGTGCTATTCTGTTCTGTTCTGTTCTATTCTATTCTATTCTATTCTATTCTGTTCTATTCTGTTCTGTTCTATTCTATTCTATTCTATTCTATTCTGTTCTGTTCTATTCTATTCTGTTCTATTCAATTCTGTTCTATTCTATTCTATTCTATTCTATTCTATTCTATTCTATTCTATTCTATTCTATTCTATTTATGACGTTTTTAGCTTCATGGACCATTAGAAACCAAGCAGTCTGACATCTCCAGCTTCAGCTCGAAATCCAAACATATAAAAATGAGTATTTTCCTGACAAAACATTTAAATATAACAAACATCCTCGACACCGAATATTCCATATCAGAGGTCAGGGAACAGAGGCCTCTGCAGGGCGAATGACAATAAATGAATTCCTGTGGAAAATCTTCCATTTGAACCACTGTCAGTGGCGTTGGAGCTTACAGATTCCATCAGAGGGTAGTGTGGCTTCAAAAGAAATGTCTACATACAGTGTGTTTGCAGCCACCTACTCCATCACATGGAACACTTTGAACCTAACTGACACACTATTAAGCTCCTAGGCATGCATCTTCTACCGAGGAATGCACTCAGAAAATGCCTGAGACACAACTCGCTTATGTCAAGTGAATAAATGCTCTTTTTTTTTTTCCAAGAGCAGGAAATTAAGTGTTATTTTAGTGCTGAATATGATTTTCCTTCTTTGCTGTTCATTTACAAATATAAGACCTTTAGATGAGTGGTGCACTGATGCTCAGTTGCAGCAGTTGTGTTTATTGTTGTATCCTACTGCATGTTGGACACTGACCTGATATGTGATGTAAACAAACATATTCAACGTATTATTGCTACTGGAATATTGAGTGTTAAATTGCACAATTATGGATCTATATACAATTTTGCTGATGGATCATTTAAGCACTCACAGTTCTGCCAAATCAACAGTGTGTAACTCATCATAAGGGTTTTTTAGAAGGCGCATTGCATTATTTGGAATCCACATTTTTTAAAATTCTCCTTCAGATCATTTTTCGTGGTTAATGCTGAACAGAGAACATACTCAAATAATCCAAACAAACAACGGTGTGGCTTTAATGTCCAAGCCATCTCTAAACATAGCAGTGTAGCCCACTTTTAACTGAAAACCATAAACCACATCTATTTCAGCATCAGGTTTGGGGTCTCCGGGCAGCAGGAGAAGGAGCAACTGAGCATGGGTGAGTAATTATTTTGGAACCTTTAAGAAAAGCACTGTTCTCCTCTACAGTAATTCTCATTTAATTCAAAGCCGCAGCGCATTACAGTGTCAATCACGTGGATGTTGCAGGCAGATTTTTTAAAGATGTGGGTTGAAATGATAACATCGAAATACTGAGAATTAACCAGAGATGAGGTAATGCGTACGGATAATCCTTCACACGCTCTGACAGGTTAACGGTGCTGCCCATAGTGTGTGAAATTCTCTCCACAAGAAGAGACAGAATCTCTGCATCCGATTGTCTTGAACATCTCTGCCACTCTGTGGCCAAAACGGATCCATGAAGCACTTACCAAAATATTTTATTTTTCTGATCTTGCAAAATGTTTGCACGTCAAACCTCTTGGTCCTATCCATCACTTTTTACGCACAAGCCGCGCTCATCCGCCTGCAACGCACACAGCCACTTCAGCTTTCCTCTAATTAGTATTTTCCCACGTGGATCGTTTTACCCGCGATGTGTCCACTGATTACCCACGGAGGGTAACGCCTGTATAACTTTAGGAAAATATCAGAACTGAATTTAGTGCGTGGGTTCCCTGTTTCATGCCCTTCCCTGCCCTACAATTAGACTATATTGGAATAAATAAACAGCAGACTCCAGCTCCAGTATGTGACGCTGGGTTCAGATATTAACCGGCGTTTAATGAGTGGAATAAGAGAAATAAAGCTCCCTGTCCTGAAAGAAGGGTGCACAGAAGCTAAATGAAGCCCGTCCGTCTTTGTGCTGCCATGGATGAGCGCGCGTCACTGTCGTAAGTTAATGAAGGTGCGCGTTAATTGGCTCAAACTTACAGGTAGCTGCCACTCGTCAGGATCAGGAAGATCTGTGGATAGTAGACTGACAGTAGTACACTGCGAGACGAGAAGATGATCATGATGACATTGAGCAAATGGCCACGTTCGGATTGAGTGAGAAGCGGACGAAGCGGACAGGATCAAAACTCCCTTAATTCCAGTCTTTTAGTCCCTTTCGCACAAAATCAAAAAGAGCTGGTGTGCGTCTCCTTGTCTTTGGTGCGTTGGCTCTACGCAGCTCCAAGCTCCCGGGGCCGTGTGTGCGCTGAGATTGGCTCTGTCATCTCTCAGCGGCGGAGGCTGTTACACAGTACTGTGGGTTCCCGAGCCGGAATGATGATGGTTTTAGGGATTCTGCATGGCAGAAAAGTGCCTCTCCACTCTCATGAGAGTCGTGCCTGCCATTGGGCAGGGAGAGACACTGCTATCCGCCCACTTTGCCACAACGGGACAATAGGGTGACACTGATCCGATCCCCGTTAGACGTGCAGAAGGTTTCATTCATCATCACCCCCTCCCCCCCCATACACACACACACACACACACACACACATACACGCACACACACACACCACCACCACCACCACCACCCCTTCCACCACCATCACCGCCAAGCCAAAAATAAACAAACATCGACGCTGGCTGCTTGAGCCTCAAATACATCACAAGTCCATGTGCAAAAAATCGGCGCATTCCTTTGGCAAAATATGTCATTCTGAATCAACAAGTTGGTGTCATGTTAAAGCACAAAGTCTTTATAATGTGATAGATACGGTGTACGGGCTTATGCAGACTGTGGGATTGGCAGACTAAGGCAACATCACCCTGATGAAAAGTATTTTCTTTATGTTCTGTGACATTTCTGGCATTTCTAGAAATGTCAGAATCTTAAACAAAAATAAGCGAGTGTATCTTTATTTCTTTAGGGACCTTGGCAAAGGTTTTAGTGTCATTATTATAGTGGTTACATTAATGTTTCAGTGGTCTATACTTTCTGGTCTAACTGTGAAAGGCTTTGGTGCCATTTGATGGTTCTCATCTATATAAATATATAAAATGATCTATCATCTCTCATATAAATAACATTTAAGAAATGTGTGTTTTGGTTTTTTTTTTTAAATATTGCATAAAATCTGCCCTGCTGAGGAGCAGGATTGCTAAACTAAAATTTTCAAAGGTGAAGCACACTGAAAAATACTACTGTTGTTTCCAGAGATTGGATCTGTGCAGAGAAATAAAATACTTGGAGAGATTTGGTGGCAGAGCTTAGTGAGTGGACGGCTTTTATCACCACAGCATCGTGACTCTCACTCAACACCTGCAGCCTGCAGTCATTGTAAATGAAGAGGGTACCATGAAAGATCTGCCCAAACTAAAAGAGATGGAGGGAATGCATGAGCTAACTGCCTGGCTCGGTAAACACGGAGATAGGTGACTTTCCCCCTATACTGCAGCTTCTGTCATGTGATATGGACGTGTTTGGAGCCTGAAGTCAGTTATATGCTTCACTCAACACCAGGTTCTCACAAAGAGGAGTGACACTTTTGTTTAGTTCACTCAGAATGCAAGAATCTAAAATACTATATAATCAGTACAAGAGCCTTAAAGGAGAAGACAATACCCACTTCAAAGCCAGTGTATATTTCAGTTAACAAGGTTTTCATGCGCAATTGGTTATTGCACTTAAAACGTTAATAAACAACTACTGATAAATTACTGCAACTGCATAAACCTTAAAATAGTCTATATTGATGTAGGAGTTTTAACTTTCACATTTCACATTCACACTTCCCTGGTTTCACGGGTGTTTTGTTACCTTTAGGCCTGGATCCCTAGAGCAAGTTATGCAATCTAAGGCATTTACTGATGTTTTAAAAGGATCTGACAGCAGCACAGAATGCAGGCTATGTTCATGTTACTTACATAACCCTAATAAACCTTCACACATGCAATGACACATATACTATTAACAGCCCCATTCCTGGATACAAATGATTTTAGTGATGTTATATGTGGAATGTGCATCTACCTGGAGGTATTATGGTTCTATCTGAGAGCTTCTATACATGGAACTGGATAGAAGTCCTTCTGTTTATGCATCAAGGTGAGGTACTATTGCAAAACAGGTAAAAACTCCGTCTGGGCAATGGAATGTGGAAATACAACTCAGTCTGCCGCTATTAATGAAGGTATGCAGGGGTGAGCTGCATTTGGAGCGGAGACAGCGGCTCAAATTATCTTTCCTGACAAAGGAGTTAAGGATCTCATGAGGTGAACAGCGAATACAAATCGATCATATTGTTGGTTGACATGAGACCTGATCTTCCACTTTTACGCACGGCATATTTCCCAGGTACAGCCGTGCGGGGTTAATAATTAAAACACAAAATCCCTTCAAAATCACCTGTGGGAAAGTTTTAAACACACTAGATTTGTGTCGGAGGTCAGAGGGCAGCTCATGCTATCCTACAAGTAGTTTACCTGTCCTCCTATTCCAACATTAAATGAATAGTTAGATTTACGCATGTGAAGAGTTCAGTCTACGCATGTAACCGCAGGTAAGAAAAACTCACCCAAGTCTGAGGTAAATGATGCCAAAACACAGGAACACGTAGAGACTCCGCTTTCGGAGGGGTTTGTGCATGATCGTTCCCACTTGGTGCAGAGGCCATGCACTGTAACATAAAGTGGTTACGCTTTCCGTTTACATTGGCAGGTTTCCTAACCCTTCCAGATGCACGTATACCGGCTATTTTCCAACACATCAAGCTGAAACGTCTTGGAAATCTTCGACCGTGTGAAATCCATGGTCCAGGAGGACAGGTGAGATGCTGATGACGACCTGAAAAGTAACTAAGAACTCCAAAATGAAACTTGAGAGAGGGTCGGACTTGAAAGGTGAATGAGTTCTTGGAGGAAGTGCCTCCTATTCGTCCTCACGGTGGAGCCTAATTATCAATTCTCATTTACTGCGCCCTGGAGCTTCAAAATGGACTTGGAGGTTCTGCAGAGCCCTACCAACCCTGTCTGTGTCCGTGTTTGAAAAGCCGTTTCTTTGAAGACATCTTAAATGCAGTCCATGTAACTAAGTGAGAGCAGGCAGGTACTCTAATACAGGTAACAAAAGGGCTACCTGCCTCCTCCTCCTCCTCCAGCATGGATATGCAGGGAATGGGACGGGCTTCCACACCGAACCTTACACGTGTAGTTGTTGTACAGAAAACTAAGAGGAATGAAGCGAAATGGCTTTTTATAGGCCTTTAGGCCAGGCCAGACTGGTGCTTGCAACAATAGGCATTGCCCCACCGCTGTGGGCTCTCCGGATGAGCTCCACCACAACAGTAAGCCCCATAAAGTCAAACAGACGAGGAATGGCTTTCCAGCTGCATGAACAGATTTACCACAGCATGACTAATAATGACTAATAATAATGAACTGGCGTCATGATAAATATGTGTCATTGGGGTTCTGTCAGTCATTTTGATTAACTGTGTATGCATAAACAAAACAACATAAAGAAAACATTCATATTCTTATTATTTGGCTTTTAGTCAGAGTGATGGGAATTTTGAGCAGATGTTCAGAAAACAGAGTGAACTCCTTCAAGTGCTACAAGCTGACTAAAAAAGACTCCCTCTGGTGGTAAATAGACACTGCTGAACCAAACTCAGATGCACCAGTGCAGTTGAATGGGGTTTCCTTTTCAGATGTTCAGAATATACAGAGCAAAAGGGTTCACAGTTAAACGATACAGATGATGTGTGTTACTGTCTTTTTAGAGTCAGAGGGGATGAATGTGTTTGTTATGTGCAAGAAAATCTGCTGTATGACGACTATTTCACTGTGATTTTAGTTCAAACAGCACATGTAAAGGTTTAAATTCAGACATTTAATATGAAACGTTTCTTTTCTCAGTCGACTTGTTTTGAATACACAAAAGCAAAATATGGTTAATTGGTTTTAAAAAGCGGTCAATTATTTCTCGCTGCAACAAACAAAACATCCAGCTGCTTCATCTGACAAGCTAAACAAAAATCTGAGGTACTTATTTGTCTCCTCTAAATTTTATGATCCCCAAATAATTTCTTAAAAGGAACACACAGACCATCAATTCTGTACATTTCCAAGAAAGCGCATGAAAAATGGCTAACGTGTTGTAATAATGATGACATGAACTAAAATTACAGACATGAGCTATCTGAGAACAGAGACTGCCAGGCTGTTGTTGACCACGAGAAACAGACAAAACCGCAGAGACCTTTGTTTCAAGACATCCCTGCATTGTGGTTTCAAGGCCTTTTCCTTCAAAACATGCCCATCAAAATTCCAGATGGATTTTAGAAATAATGAAAGTCAACATGCAGGCCCAGGGTGACATAAAAAAAGACATGCATTTGATGTCTACCCTGTAAAAGATGGTCTTGTTTGTCTTCAAATGTACATAGCTCATCGTCGGGGCCTGGGTGGGGATGGTCCTGTTTAGTTTAATTAAAATGTTCAAAGGGCCAACGCTTTTTTATTAAAGCAGGATCAAGACCAGGGACAGTGTGCGTCAGTGTTATTTGTCACCCGCCATTGTCGTTACAGACAAAGTCACACATATTCAAACTCGCTCCTTACATTCCTGTGCACGCTAATCCACAGTATCTGTGAATCTGTGTCCACACATGCAGTGAAGTACGCGTTCGGAGAGACTCACGCTCGCAAATCAAACCGTAGACACAAGTTGTCCGGACACACACAGAGACTCGCACACATTGTAGCACTTGGGTGGCATGTGGAAGATCCTGTGACACACTGTTTATTTAACTTCAAAAAGCTGAGGCAGGGATGAGAGCATATGGGTCAGTGAGGACATATCAATCTGAGTAAGTCATACGCCACCTCACTGCTCATGCTTTATGCTACATTACAGGCCATTGTGTCTGAAATATCTTCAGTTACAGGCTTCTGAAAGCAGTCGCTGTCCTCCTGCTCACTTCTTACACTATTCTCAGTCTGACCTATTACTTTAATAACTGTCAGCCAGACTTTTTTTTTTCTTTTCAGGATTGCACCATTGTGTATCTGTTCCTTTTCATCTGCGTTCAGTCACTGCAAAACTGCAGAGGGGAAAATGTTGGGAAGAAAAGAAAAAAATACAGTGATCATATTTTGGCGAGCATGAGATGATATGTCGCACTGTCTTTTTGAATATTATTAAGTACTCTTGACCGACAACTAAATAAGAAAACCCACCGGTTGCCCATGTGTTTGCATGGGAGCTGGTTCAGCTGGAAACAGTGAGAAGGCTGAAATGGAGAGCGTGCCAAACCATAGAGTGGCGTCTGGGGCTGGGTCCACCACATCTACACTGGGCCCCAGGCAAGAAGGGGGAAAGAACTATTATGCACTCTCAAAGTCCCCCTCTCCATCTCCATCTCCAGCCACTATCCATTTCTGTACTCTTTGCTTTTTACACTTCCCTCAATTAAAGGAGCTCAGATTTAAAAAAAAAAAAAAAAAAAAAAGCAATGCACTGGAGATGCACCCCGAGCCACCTGTCCGACCTGCTTGTCAGATATCTCCTCCTCCATCGAACTGTAAGGTCAGAGGTTAAACCAACTATACCAGAACTACCATCCTCAGCATTTAGTTTGACCCTTTTCCTTTCAGTCACAGTCAGTGTTGTGCAAGTTACTTCCAACCTGTAATCCATTACAGATAATTGTTACTGATATTTACAAGTACAATATTACTGTCTCAGATTTGTAATGCGTTACATGAGTTGTTTATACTTTTGAGTTACATTCAGACTCTTTTCGTAAGTGGTGCACGCGCAGTAGAACCCCCACTATGAAGTACATGTGGACAGTTAGCTCAGTAAATAACGCTACGGTCTACGATGTTTGGATCCCAAGCAGGAATGCTTGCATTTTTATTCAATATTTTACATGTTCAAACAGGGGGTGCAGTGCAGAGGATGGACAAATCTGCAATCAATAAAGAATTCTAACTAGTCAAAGAAACGTTAGCTTACCTTATCATTGCTGATCACAGGGATCGTGCTAATGCTAACTAGCTTCTGGAAAGCAGGGTTAGGGTTAGTAATGAGCATCCATCCATGTGGCCAATAGACTGTCATCTACCATCTTCACCCATTGGCTGAACACCAATAGGAAATAGAACTTTCAATTTTTTATTCCTTTGGGCCTCATGGTCTTGCAGTTTTTTGAGGGTTTGTTTTTTCATTGGAGCAATAAAATTATGGGTGAAATATTTGTCGTAATGCAAGCGCTATTGAATGTGTACCGAGTAAAATATGACTGAAAATTGATTAGTAATGCTGTATACTACTGTGCTACAGCAAAAAGTAATCTGTTGCTGTAATGCATTACTTTTGTAACATGTCACTTCCAACACTGGTCACAGCCGAGGAGTCTGATTAATTCCTCACCACGCTTGCTGATAAATCGCGACCTAGTGGCTGCTGTGTGTGTGCATGTGCAAGTCGATCTGCCAGGCTGGTTCCGCGTGTATCTGAGCCCGCTCTTTACTGGCTGATTATCTCAGACCAAAATGCTGTGCCATGCCCTCTCAATGGAAAACAGGTTTTTTGAGGGTTGGCCCTGCTTGCAAGTGTCCAATACCACTTGGGGAGTTTGTATATAGTTTGTACTGCAGCTCAAAGGGAGATCAGCATTTTTTCTCATCTTAAAACCTTCAAACACTAATTCACAATGTTGCTATTTCAAATAAGGCTCACTTCTTAGCAAGGCTGCTAGCCAAACTGTCATCTGTGTTTTCCTGATCAGACCAGGGCTCGGAGACAGAACAGGGAGTCAGGATCACTTTACCCAAATCTGACAGTCTGGGACACCAAGCCAAAGCTGCAGCCTCTATTCAACAGCACACTCTGTAAAATGAATGAAATGGCTTAGAGGAAAGAAAAGAGTCCTGTTTCAAGTTGGAGAGCCCTGAAAATGACTGAGATTAGAATTTGTTGCTACTGTGCCATGTGTCTAAACTTGGCTCATGGTTATTGGAGTGTGGCTGTTGGGAACATATGTATATTTACAACAAGAGTAATTTAATATACGCTTAATAATTAATGTGCATTTTCTTCGCCAAGAATGAATTCCCGTAAAAATTAATCTTCCTGCCACCATCAGAGACCACATAAAAAGATTTAATAGTTACTTTTCCAGACTGTTTGCTCTTTGCAAGTATTATTTACAGGCTAATATTTGATTATACCTGTGTAATAACATTAAAATATCAATAAATCCCAATGCATCTGCACCCTTAAATTGATGTTAACTTTATAATTAGTTGTATTCCTGAGTTCACAGCATTTTGATCTAGTTTTTTAACCACATACATGTAAGAAACTATTTGTTTTATAATCAGAAAAGTGAACTGTCATAGCAAAGTCAAATAGGCTTATAAGTGGGTTATTACAGTTATAATAATAGAGTGTGTCCACATCCACAGTTCGATAAGTCACAATAAGGTCTGTTAAGGTTCTATAAACACCTTCAATTTTAATTTTATCCAAAAAACTGACTGGAAGAAACACATCTGTGTACAAATATCAGATTTAAAATCAGATAAGACATACTGAGTTATGGAGTGTAAATGGCTTTCTCGATATGAAAGGACATTTATCTTGTGCTTTAAGTGTGAGGTGTAGTGTACTGTTGGTCAGTTCTTGATGTTGTCATGTTCTTATGGATTATACATGCAAACACACAATTACCACCAAAGAAACAACCAAATAATAAAAACCTTTAAACCTGCCTCCATTTCTTAGGTCAGAAAGTCAAGCCTTCACAGTAAAATCTGACAAACATATGGCTCATGTCTGTTGCAAGTGCCCTGGACCTTATGTGCAGTGGAGCGAATACAGGCATCGTCTCTCTTGCCCTTTAATAAGCCCAAGAACATGAGAAAAGAACGACAGGGTCCACATGAATTTGGCACTTTGGATGGGATTTCATCTGAAATATTAACATTATGACATGCTCCTTTTGTCCTAAACCAACTATTGAATGAGATAATTGCTCTTTTGTTTTCTAGAAGGCAGTACGACTGAAAAAAAAAAAAAACATTAATAAAGCATAAATGACATAAAACAGTATGTCTGAGGTTTATTTAATGAAATTTAGAGTGTTCTTAGCCCTGCAATATGACCTATAGTAATAATAATAACCATCTTGCATCACCGATTCCACTGCATATGGGTCTCAGTGGGTGAGAGCTATTAGTGAATGTCCTGTGCATGTTTTGCTTCAATAGGCAGGAATATGGATGAGAAAACATTGCAAAACTGAATTAGGTATTAACTTTCCTCCCCTTATGGGCAAACTTTGCGGATACATCAAATGCATGCTTTGGCACTGGAGTTTACATACCTGCGAAAGCTAAACACAGAGCATTGACTTAAGGTGTGGACCCATACTTGTATCTGACCGCAGCTATGGACGGGCACAAGTGCATGGACACATGCACACGCACACACATTCACATGCAAACCTCATTCTGAACAGCTGGGAGTGTTTGCAGTGTGAGTGGGTCATTCGTTTTCCGCTCTGTCTCACACAATGACCCCTGCACTGTCTATGTTTGCACTGCACCAAGCTCAAACAGCGTGTGTTTCCGTCCCCATTGCCATTCAAGCACACTCTGAGGGTTGCTTTTGTGAAGACACATACAAACCGGGAAGGCTTGGCCTCAGGTCGCACTGAGAAAACAAGGGCCAAGTTCATTGAGAAATCAACTAGAATTTCAGAAATGCACCTGATACATTTAGCTCCTTTTTTTCGTCTCCGACAATTGATAATGTTTTGGCATTCCAATCAGGGTCACAGAGATATTAGTTGCGCACTATTTCATGTTTGTAACAATGGCAGTCACGAAGACAAATCAAAGAGAAGCTGGGACATGAAGTTCTCACCATCGTTTCCACGCTTTTGCTTTTTGCTTAGTCATAAAGAGGTTAAAAAAACCATGGATAAACAATGAAGTCCAGATCATTGCTTCAAAAGGACAAATACACATCAGTCTGAACAAAAGGAAATGAAGTTTCTAAAGAGCTCTTTTATCTCTTCTATTTCCTTAAATCACTTTAAATGTTCAACACTTACATTGGATTCAGATCAGCTTTAGACAGAGCCAACTCCAAGTATTGCTTGCTTTTAATTTTCTATTGATTAGTTCAGCATAAATCATCCCAGATAAGTGCTTTAAGCTGAACGTCTATAAGTAAAGCACAGTGGCTATTCTCAGTCCGCTCTGTTTCTGCATATGCCATTCACCACAGTCTATCGGGGCTGTTTATCTTCAGCATTGCATTTGGCAGATTGAGGTTTCTATACCAAAGGGCTGATATGTTTGGATGTAAAAATGTGGTTTTCCTGTTTTGGCACTCTCTGTGTTTTTTCATATACCATCCTGACATCAAACACTGTGTGTGTAATATGTAAAGGCCATCTGTGGGGTTCTCTGCTGCTCACTGATGGCTTGGCAGCTGTATTGTAAGGCCTAATAATACTGGCCTGATAGGCTGCGGTATACAAAAATGGCACAAAAAGGTTTCCTTTCACTGCTGCCTCTCTCAGGAGGGTGGATGTGAAATAATATTCAAGCTAGATTTGCTGTTGATATAAGAGCAATTAGCTCAACCGATCATCCTTCAAATCACATTGTGGCTTCTGTCAGGATTTCATGGTATGTGATGGTTGTATTTCTCCTCTGTAGACATGTTGAATATACATTTCATCAATATAGGTTTTCACTTCTCTTCTGTTGGAAAATACAATAGAATAGCTTATTTGATGTCTTTTATTTATCCCCAAATAAAATGTATGCTGCCATTCATATTATTTATTATCACATATGTACAGTCATTGAATAAACAAACATGTACATTTATTTAAAAAAAAACCAAGTGGCTATTGACACAGTACTGTGGCACGAAATATTGGTTTGTCTCTCACCACAGACCCAATCATCGCCCTCATTATTTCATGTGACTGGTAACTTGTTGCATCCTGAAAAATACCAAGGCAATCAGGTAGTAAATAGGTCACACATGAATACAGCAAAGATTTAGTTCACTTGGTAACGTATTGGACTGTAATGTGGAAGACTCGGGTTCACCTCCTCAATGAAGTCCAAGCTTTTAGAACATAGCATTATTTAGAACAATAATTCCTTTTCTATACTATATACTGTCAGTCATTTGTCATTTCTTTCATCACTTGCCACAGTACTGTGGTAGAAAAATGTACAAAACAATGCACTGAAGTATATGCCATATATCACCACAGTACTGTGGCAACAAGACGCTAATAAATTCATGTAACAGTGTCCATGACTTGCTCTAGTACAAATGCTAACATTTGATTAGCTCAGTCGCAACAGACAAACTAATATTTTGTATTTTGCAGAAGCCATTGCCTCATAAAAATGTATAACCACAGTGAACTTTAGATAGATAGATAGATAGATAGATAGATAGATAGATAGATAGATAGATAGATAGATAGATAGATAGATA
>JAQQZY010000024.1:27569709-27589441 GCA_030068375.1 Ostorhinchus rueppellii | reverse complement strand
CCCCCCGCCCCCCCCCCCCCCCCCCCCCCCCCCCGCCCGCACAAACTCACATGATCAAATGAACTGAGACAACAAGGAAAAGAGGACGAAGGAAAACCTGATGATGATTTTACCTCAGAGAGTCTAATGTAACTCTTGCAAAGTAACACACACCTCAGGACTGGTCAGTGGTTGCTTATGTCTTATGTCTTTGCCACCTGCAGCTTTTTTTTTTTTTTTCTTGATTAGATACACAGTATGTACTTTGGTCTCTTCATAACTTTTTATTTTCTGGCTCCGTTAAAGCCCAAGAGGTGTTTAGTATAAAACAATCTTTCCACCCTCACTGTCCTCTTCTATTACAGCCCACTTAGTTTTGGTCCACTCAGGAAAGTGCCGGCTGTCAGACCTGACGCCTTTTCTTTTTCTTTTTTCTTACTCTGAATGATTATATAAACGAATGAACTTGAACTTGCATATCCTGTCCAGTAATTTAAATTTTCAAGTACAAACACATACCTGTAAGAGTCACTATAAAGAAAAACCAGGGTTTAAATTCAACTGTTAAACCTTCAAGTGAAAACGTTCAAGACAGGAGAGAGGAAGGGGAAATGAAAAACTGAGTGCAGGTCCTGTGTGCAGGAGTGTGTGTTTCCAGCAAATATTCCAAAAGAAAAGTGATGACATTGAAAGAAAAAGGTTTTGTGTTAGTGTTACAATCTTGTCCTCTGGAGACGACATTTTGTATGTAAGATGGCTGCGAAAACTTTAACCCCTGAAGAGCCAAAAATACAAAAGCATCAGCTGATCTAAACTGTTCAGTACCTGTTGATCCACTAATCCTATCAATACATGTAAATAACTGGTGTAAAATACAGTTTGCCATCTTTTCATGGTCATCAGACATGACCCGTTTGGACGTTCAGAGGCTCTGTAGTTACCATGGTAACACTGTGATCTTCTACAACATTGATTCACCAGTAAAACCCACGGAGTTGGATCAATGACAGTGGATGGAGACGCTTTATGTTCAGTTAACGATATATTTTTTTTCTGAAAAAGTCACTTAAGCTTCCATTTTCTCTGTTTCTGACATAATAACCTTTGAATTTACTCTGATTTTATGAACATTTGTATATTCAGCAAATTAAATATAGAAAAATACCAGATTTTTACTGAAGAAATGCCAAAGAAAGAGTATGATATGACAGTAAACAGTGATAAATCACTTAAGAAAGGACAAATATAGAGAAAAATGCATTAGCGAACTGCCACAAGTCAAGTCAAGAAGTTTATTGCCATTTGTGCATATCATATAGGATTTTTTGTACAGTCGCACCCAGGATCAAATTAAACATGAACACAAAACAACCCTAAAATTATATTAAAAAAAAGAAAAAAAAGAAAACCTATGCACATACAGACAATATATAACAACATAAATATAAACAAACCCTTATATACACAAAAGCATCTACTGATCTATACTGTGTAATACCTGTTGATCCACTAATTCTATCAATCCATGTAAATAATTAGTGTAAGATACAGTTTTTCATCTTTTCATGGTCATCAGATATGACACATTTGGACGTTCAGAAACTCTGCAGTTACCATGGAAACACCGTGATCTTCTACAACATTGATTCACCAGTAAAACCCATGGAGTTGGATCAACGACAGTGGATGGACACACTGGGTTCATGTTCAATTAATGATCTATTTTACTGAAAAAGCAACACTTTTTCTGTAAAAAGTAAAACTTTTCTCTGGTTTTGGTCGAATAACCTCCAAATCGAATCTCATCCTGTTGATTAAAGGACATGATTAGAAAACTATATATAAAAAAAAAAAAAAAATCACTGAAAAAAATGCTAAATACAGCAGTTAGCATTATGATAAACTGTCATAAGTTGTGTGAGAAAAGTTAAATAGAAAGAAAAAATAATTTGGGAACTGCCATAAAAGTAGCACTGGGTCTTTATGGGTTAATGTTACAATCTATAGTTGACATATTGTATTAACTAAAAGAAAATTGATGACTGTATTGATCTCAAATAGAGAGGTGTCTATTGTTTTTTTCTGGTTCTGTTGTAAAAATCAATCTTTCCTGACGATGAACGGATATATTCCACTTTTCAGTGCACACTTCTGTTGGTGTGGTGTTTACGAAGAAGCCGTGGGAAAGGTAGTGGCAGGTCCACCCAACACATCACCGTGAACTGAACTAATTGAAGATTATGGTGGGGAGTATGCCATGCCTCTGCCAGCAGATAATCCCTCATCAGCTGCCGTCTGGCCTCAGAATAAGGAGTGCATTTCATGGAGGGACTCCCCCCATGGAGCTGCAGAAACTGAGAGGCAGCCCTGTTTAATTACCAGTCCGAGTAACAGCACTCAGAGCGGGTGGAGTACAGAGACTGGTGTGGACTAAGGTTCTGGGAGTCTTATGGGATGGGGGTGGGCGAGGGAATGCCTAACCCCCCAACTGTGGAAAACAGGAACAATGAGATTTTGTTTAGACTGAAGGCTCTGAAGCTTTGCCTCACTTGTCATTGTCTACCGGGCTTTTTCTTAAGCTCTTGCAGGTTACAAATCCAGACGCATATTGAGTCATTCATGCATCTGTCAATGACACGGTGAAGCCCACGTAGGGACTCCTGCTGGGAATTTAATGAACATGTTTTCCTAAGGAGGCAGCTCTGAAAGTTAACAGACAAGCACAAGAGTTTGAGGTCCAGTGCCAGTTTTTGCTTTACAATCTTGTTTGATTTCATGCAGCTTTTTATGAGTTGTATTATCTGTGTGTGGTTGGGGGGGGGGGGGTGAAAAACTGCACAGAGATCAAACTCACCTTAACCCAGAAAGACAACTGGAAAACACCATCAGCTTCTACAGCGCTGATTCAAAACACGGGCTTTTGTAAACAACAGTGGATGGACACACTGGGTTTGTGTTCATTTAATGATAGATTCTACTGAAAAAGTCCCTTTTTGGTAAGTTTTCTCTGTGTTTGGTGTAATAACCATTAAAAGTAATCCTAGCATTGATTGAAGTACATGATCAGTGAATTAATAAAGGAAAATACCTCATTTTCACTGATAAAGTGCAAAACAGAGAGGTTATTAGTATAATAAATTGTGATAAATTGCTTCAGAACGGTTAAAAAGTGCTGTAAAAGCAGCACTGGACTGGGTTTTAACGGGTTAAATTCATTCTTATACCATGCTCCATTTTAATATCACTTGCTATATTCCAAATTTTAGTTTTGTTTTTTCACTCCCCCAAAAACAAAATTTAAACCCAAGCCACCGCAACAAATATAGAGTACATGAAGCAGAAAACACCAGTAAGAATGGGCTCTTTATGCTAAATGGTTTTTTTCAGAGGCTATTGGGAGAGTAACTTCACCACAACATTCTGTTCACAAATGAGCATGACTTGGTGTGCAGAAAGCCTCGAGACAGTCTGGGGTCAAGGAGCATTTGAGCAAAACAACCCAGCACAGTCAAAGGCATCCTCATCACTTTTCCATTATAGAGCTGGAATTCTCATTCTTAGGGGTGGTAAAGAAAAAGTGCTTTCCCTCCTAGGAGAAGGACCATAGAGACCATATAAGATGTAATCCTTAATCTAAATATCAAGTGGTTTTGCATTTTCAACCGTGTTGTGTCTGGACTTCTGATCAAGCTGCAAAAGATATTCATTGTCTGAATCTCTGAGACACCGAGAAAGAGCCGTGCGCATTCAAGGTCCGTTACACAATTGTTCAAGTGGCTTTGAATGAAAAAACCTAAATTTGGCTTTTTAGCAGTGCAGGACTTCATGACCCGGAGCAGCTGTCAATGGAGGATAAACACAGCTTTCAATATCACTGTTGTTTTTGTGCATGTGGCACAGATTCTTGTTTCAGTTTTTCCACAAATACAATAAAAAACAACCTGCATTAACTCATAAAAACCAAGTGCGACTTCTCAAATGAACGTTGCTCTGTCTTTAATGATTTATCAGCATTTATTAAGATATAATCCTCTGTGTTTTGCATTTTTTCAGTGAAAATCATGTATTTTCATTTTTTTTAAAATCCTATTGTTTTATTTGGTGTTGGTTTATTGTTCTTCTTTTTATTGTTTTTAATTGTACAGCTTTTTATGTCTTTTTAATCTATCTTGTTTTTTATTCTTTTATTTTGTTTATTTATTTTTCTGAACAGCACTGTTTTTTGTACAGTTTAATGTTTTTTAAACTATGTTTGTATTTTATTCTTTTATTTTGGTTTATGTTTATTCATCTGCACAGCCCTTTTGTTCACTGTGTTTTACAAATAAAGTTGGATTGGATTCATTTACCGATCATATAGATGTTCAGATTAAAGTTGAGGTTTATTATATCAGAAACTGATAAAGCAGAAGAAAAATATATTAACACAAACACTGAACTTAAAACCAATGTGTCCATCCAGTCATTTATCAAATTCCATTGGTTTTACTGGTGAATTAATGTTGCAGAAGATGATGGTGTTGCCATGGTAACTATGGAGCCTCTGAATGTCCAAATAGGTCATATCTGATGACCATGCAGAGATGAAAAACTGCATTTTACACTAATTATTTACATGGATTGATAGGATTAGTGGATCAACGGGTATTAAACCTTTTACATAATTATATGATTTAGGTCACCAGTGCAGTTCTGGGTCTTTATGGGTTAATATTAAATATTGTATATGAATCAAATAATGTTAATGAATAATTATTGTAGCTATTTTTTTTTTCAAACATTTTGAAATGTTGCATGCACACAAAGACAATGCAACAAAAAGCAAACTCAGGAAGAGTGCATTCCTTGCACAGTCAGTTTACCAGAACGCGGGCATGATGTTGTTGTGCAAACACAATACCATCCTATGATTTCTGCATCCAATAATAGTGACGTTTTTCTCCCCCTGACTTTCCAAAAGAAAATGTCCTCATGACACATTACCCAACTCCTGCCTGTTATACACAACACTGACAAAGAAGCCCAGTCACAGAACGCAGAGTGAAAAAACAGCTGAATGTGGTGCGACTGCTCTGATCCAGCGGTCAACATGTTCAGACTCAAAGCTCTGAGGCTGAGCAGAACTCTCTCCTCGACGGTTTAGTATCAAGTCAGCAGACATTATTTGATTTGACAAGCAGAATCATAGTTGTGTCTTTGTCCTTGTGTCTGGTCAAGCTGTGGTGGTGCGTGCACAGGACAAAACCCTGTGGTGCTTCTGGAGACGTCGATATGAAACTCATGTTCAGGGTCATTTTCTGCATTTCATGCCATAAATCCTCTGAAAAAAAAAAGACCCAGACCTGACCAGCTTACTGTACCTGCAGTTAAACTAGTCAGACTTGAAAGGATCACTTCAGTAAAAGGTCACCTTAAACATATGATGACATTAATCAAATGTAGACTATTTGTTGTTCTTTTTTTTTAATGTATAGACAGAAAACATCTGTGCATTGCATGGAGGCAGTGGATGCATATAATAAATAAACATATACAAATGATATAAATTATATACAAAAGACACCACTACAACTAGGAATCCTTGGGTCAGTTATATTCATGTTAAAGATTCAAATACACCTCATTCCTTATCATTATTTTATCTTACAAGAACATAACTAAAGCAGGAGGTGTTTTTTTTTTTTTTTGCATTTTTAATGGATACCTGTCCCAACAAATGGTCTATGTGGCTAACTGCTCTATAAGATTAAAACACTGTATAACACAGTTTGATTAAAACTTACATTTGGTTTTTAAATAAAGAACCAAATGCATATTTATAATCATAAAGTAAGCAGTGGATAGCAGTCTAGTGCAGGATAATTGGTGATTTTTCTATGAAGTATTATTTGAATGTTGCAAATTTTCATTTAGAGTGACAAGTTTATACCTGACCATCAGGAAAATGGAATAAAAAGTTGATTATAAGCTGTGTAATTAGTGGTATGTGGTTTTATTTTTAAACAACAATAATGTTTCCAAAGTGCTGCACATCATAAAAACAGTAAAACAGTTAAGACAAAAACTGAAGACAATAAATAAGTCCATAAAAGTACAACAATGCTCTGAATAAGAAAAATCAAATAGTTAAAAGTACTAAAATCAATAAAAAAATAAAAATAAAATAACACAGAGGACCACACAACTCACGTGGTTTTAGCGACATTCTTCAGATAAGCAAAGCACAACCACGCGCAAATGTCAATATTTCTGGTGATTAGAACATTACCTACAGCCATTTGTTCCTGCAAATTAAAATAACTTATAAAACCGTTACTGATCAGTGATAATAGATTGTATTTTGTTGTGCTCTCGCTCACAGGTTCGAACTCCTGTCCTAAACTAAC
The DNA here is from genome assembly GCA_030068375.1 of Ostorhinchus rueppellii. NCBI lineage: Eukaryota > Metazoa > Chordata > Actinopteri > Kurtiformes > Apogonidae > Ostorhinchus > Ostorhinchus rueppellii. Next base: position 27,583,076 of record JAQQZY010000024.1, on the reverse strand, counting down.
TGCTCTGCGAACCCAATCACCCTGCCCTCTAATCCTCACTTTCCTAACTGCAGTGATTTTGTCACATGAACTGCAGATCCTGAAAGCTGTACACACGCGCAATCTGGAGAGGAGACGTCATAAACGACAGTCACACACATACACGGCTAATCTCATTACCCTTGTCTCTATGCAGTACGGGGTCAACAAGGTTGTGTTGCTTATGCTACCACAGTGTACCGGGATCGTAATGATCATGAATTTCAGTGAGGCGTCACAGACACATGAGTCACCTCAATGTGAGAGGTGATATTAATAGTCGCCATCAAGAGGTTGCAGACTGGTCTCAGAGCAAAACATGTTGCTGGGTAAAAGTTGTTTGTATGCTCAGGGTGAAAACTCAGAGCAGCCTGTGTTTAGTGTCTGTCAAGTCTGGTATTTTAAAGCAGTTCACGCAACAGGTGCAACTCAAGATTCAGTGAAAGTTATTCTGAGTGATAGCTCAAGTCACCATTAAAACATCCCAAAGGCCACTCAGGCTTTCTAAAGGATTGCGTGTTGAGTAACCTGACTGCTTAATGCATACTGCTGGGAGGATCTTTGGTGCCTGAGATACCAAATGTACATGTGTTTATGCAAAAGTCCCCAGAGAAGCACTTGTCAGATGTGATGAAAAAATAAACTGATGCATTTACTGAGATGTTATGCAAATGGATGCACGGTGCTGGACTTATTCAGTGGATTAATAAACAGGGAAATATTTTTTTTGCAGACAGGCTATCCCAGCTGTGAAGTGTAAAGATTAATTTTGTATTAATCACTGGATCACTAGAGTTTACAAATCTGTACACCTTTATCATAACTGCTAAGATGTAGTTTAGAATCTAATATCATTTTCATACCGTAGTGTCACCTTCAGTTAGACTTTTGCTAACAATTTCATCATTTCTCAGATAAATGCTTTAATAATCTAGGATCAACATGATTATTTTTACAAATACCAAACTAAAATTGATCTTCGTTTTAGTCTGATGGAGTGTGAGTGACCTCCATTGACCTTAAATAAACTAAATGTCCACCTCAGACTGACATTACCAACAACAAATATGATTTTAATAACACAGTGTAACCTTTAGTTACACTTTTGCTAACAATTTCATCATTTCTCAGATAAATGCTTTAATAATCTAGGATCAACATGATTATTTTTACAAATACCAAACTAAAATTGATCTTCGTTTTAGTCTGATGGAGTGTGAGTGACCTCCATTGACCTTAAATAAACTAAATGTCCACCTCAGACTGACATTACCAACAACAAATATGATTTTAATAACACAGTGTAACCTTTAGTTACACTTTTGCTAACAATTTCATCATTTCTCAGATAAATTCTTTAATAATCTAGGATCAACATGATTATTTTTACAAATATCAAACTAAAATTGATCAGTATTTTAGTCTGATAACATACTAGTGACCTGCAGTGGCTGTAAATGCATTTGATGTCCACCTCAGACTGACATTACCTGCAACAAATATGATTTTAATACCACAGTGTAACCTTTAGTTACACTTTTGCCACCAATTTAGTCATTTTTCAGATAAATTCTTTAATAATCTAGGATCAACACAACTATTTTTACATCGATCAAACCAAAATTGATCTACATTTTACTCTGATGAAGTGTGAGTGACCTCCATTGACCTTAAATAAACTAAATGTCCACCTCAGACTGACATGACCTACAACAAATATGATTTTAATAGCACAGTGTGACCTTTAGTTACACTTTTGCTAACAATTTCATCATCTCTCAGATAAATTCTTGAATAATCTAGGATCAGTATGACTATTTTTACTACTATCAAACTAAAATTGATCAGTATTTTAGTCTGATGAAGTATGTGACAGTAAATAAACTTGATGCATTCACCTCAAACTTCCAGAACAAATAAGATATAGTTTATAATGAAATATGATTTTAATACAATAGTGTAACACTTAGTTACACATTTGCTAACAATTGAATCATTTCTCTGATAAAATGTTTAATAATCTGGGATTAACACAACTGTTGAACTAAAATGGATCAGTATTTTAGTTTGATAACGTACCAGTGACCTGCATTGACCTTAAATAAACTTAATGTCCACCTCAGACTGACATTACCTACAACAAATAAAATATAGTTTATAATGGAATATGATTTTCATACCATAGTGTAACCTTTAGTTACACTTTTGCTAACAATTGAATCATTTCTCTAATAAAACGTTTAATAATCTAGGATTAACACAACTATTTTACCTGTTTCAAACCAAAATTAATCAGTATTTTAATCTGATAACATAAGAGTGACCTGCACTGACCATAAATGCATTTGATGTCTACTCCAGACTGACATTACCTACAACAAATATCATTGTGAAATATGAATGTTTAATCATCTAGGATCAGTATGACTATTTTTACAACTATCAAACTAAAATTGATCAGTATTTTAGTCTGATGAAGTATGTGACAGTAAATAAACTTGATGCATCCACCTCAAACTTCCAGAACCTACAACAAATAAGATATAGTTTATAATGAAATAGGATTTTAATACAATAGTGTAGAATTTAGTTACACTTTTTCTAACAACTGAATCATTTCTCAGAAAAAATGTTTAATAATCGAGGATCAGCCCAGCTGTTTGTACTACTATCAAACTAAAATTGATCAGTATTTTAGTCTGATAACATACTAGTGACCTGCTGTGGCTGTAAATACATTTGATGTCCACCTCAGACTGACATTTGCTACAACAAATAAAATATCGAGTTTATAATGAAATATGATTTTAACACCACAGTGTAACCTTTACTTACACTTTTGCTACCAATTTAATCATTTTTCAGATAAATTCTTTAATAATTTAGGACTAACATAAGTATTTTTACCTGTATCAAACCAAAATTGATCTGCATTGTAGTCTGATAACATATGACTGAGCTGCATTGACCTTAAATAAACTAAATGTCCACCTCAGACTGACATGACCTACAATAAATATGATTTTAATAACACAGTGTAACCTTTAGTTACACTTTTGCTCATAATTTCATCATTTCTCAGATAAAATCTTGAATAATCTTGGATCAATCGGACTATTTTTACCACTCTCAATCTCAAATTGATCAGTATTTTAGTCTGATTACATACTAGTGACCTGTGGTGACTGTAAATCCACTTGATGTCCACCTCAGACTGACATGACCAACAACAAATATGATTCTCATAGCACTATATAACCTTTTGTTACAGTTTTACTAACAATTTAGTCATTTCTGAAATAGAATGTTTGATAATCTAGGATCAATACAAGTATTTTTACAACTATCAAACTAAAATTGATCGGTATTTTAGTCTGATGAAGTATGTGACTGAATAAAGTAAATGCATCCACCTCAAACTGCTATGACCTACAACAAATAAGATATAGTTTATAATGAAATATGATTTTAATACAATAGTGTAACCTTTAGTTACACTTTTGCTAACAACTGAATCATTTCTCAGATAAAATATTTAATAATCTCGGGTCAACGCAACCATTTTTACAACTATCAAACTAAAATTGATCAGGTTTTTAGTCTGATGAAGTATGTGACTGTAACTAAACTTGATGCATCCACCTTAAACTGCTATGACCTACAACAAATAAGATATAGTTTATAATGAAATATGATTTTAATACAATAGTGTAACCTTTAGTTACACTTATGCTAAAAAAAAAATCATTTCTCAGATAAAATCTAGGATAAATATGACTATTTTTACTTCTATCAAACTAAGATTGCACATTATTCTAATCTGATGAAGTATGAGTGACCTGCAGTGACCTTAAATCTACTCAGACTGCCTTTACGCACAACATATTCAACTTTCCAGTGCAGTGGTGGTCAGATCATCTGTTCACCACAGCAGATATTCAGTAATATTAACTGTATTTGGTCAAACCTGCACCAGTTTCATTCCACTAAATAAAGCTCAAACCGCAGCCTTGGTTCCTCAGTAGCTGCTGTGGCCACAAACCAGGTCCTGAAACGAGATGAGACCAGATCAATACTTAGTTACCAGTCCGAACCTTAACTGGTAGTGATCAGAAGTTGCAGTCCAGGCTTTTTCCTCAGTGCGCAGTGAGTCACAGTCGCCACGCAGCCGTGCGAAGATATTGGGGACAAGCTGCGCAGCGGATGAAACAGATGAAAAGCTTTCGCTGGGATATGTATAATCCTGTCCTCACGGCAGTCAGACCACCTCGGTAGATTAGAACTCGGCTGAGGTTCACTTTCTAGGTTATTTGTGTTAAACGCAGAGGGGCCGTGGCGCGCGCGGGCAGCCCGTGGACGTGCGCCGCTCCAGACGCGGTGTTATTTCTGAAACACAACCGACACCACAGACGGCAACTGCTGCCGGAGACAAGCCCCGGAACAGCCCTGCTTTCCCCCGGGCTTCTGCTCCCCTCCTGCTGCCTCCTGCACCGTGGACACTGGAGCAACAGACGTGGATTTGACGTGAGTCGGACACGCCGTGTGTTGTTGTGGTGAGTCGACTGTTGCGTGTGTTTTCTGTTTCTGTCCTCCACCACCGAAGTTCACACGAAAAGACCAGTATATTCCTCCTATTTTAATTCAGTATCACCTAAATGAGAGGCTGTTAAATTATTTTAGACATTTGTGCGCGCGAAAAAGTAGTTCCAACAGTGATTTTTTTTTTCTACTTTTACTTTGGAGTAAAAGCCATGTGTGCAGCACACTTAAAAAGAATGATTAAAAATCTGACAAAATGTGATATTATATAAATTGTCATAAGCGTCTATTTTCTTGAATATGAAACTACATTTTGCGCTGTGAGGGATTAAGTTTATAACTGTTGCACGTTTTCATCTTTTGAGCCTGCCCTTATGTCATGTGATTTCAGATTTACTATGATATGAAACAGGAAAACTAAATGTTTTTGTTTATTCTCTAACTCAACATTGTGGAGCAAAGGTTGAGTCAGCTCGTGCCACTTTTAACAAACTACTCAAGTGGAATTAAAAAAAAAAAAAAAAGGAAAGTTTTGCTGTAATGCTTGAGTTTGGCAAGTGAACATACGGTCTGAAGGAAACAGAAAGTTATTCATTTCGAATTTCAGATCAAAAAGTTAGTAGGTTTATAAGTTCCGATAAGTTGAAGTGATTCCTAAAAAGTTTCAAACCTTTCTGACCTAAATAAAAGATGAATTTTATATGAGATAAACTGAGCATTAGATAGAAACGTAGCTTAAGATATTGTTGAAAATGCCAAATTAAAAACTGAAAACCCAATTCACAGTGTGCTCTGTAACTGCAAATTCACCGTATGTTTGAAAACAATGCGATGAAATATCTGGTCAATTACAGTGTTCTTTAAGGATACATTTGTGGTAAAATCCTCTGAGATTAAATTCAGAAACTAAATTGTTTTTATTTTATCTTATTTTTTTCTGCGTTCATGTCCTGGTATTGGCACCTGCACATAATTGGGAGCAAAGTTTTTATTTTTCTCTCCAGACTCAAAAACAACAGGATTTTTCTTCATTTCTTTCTCGTCCCAGTACGATACTTTAAATGTGTGTGCACCTCTCAAACCGTTGTTCCATTTTTAATTTAGTTGATTCATTTTTGAACTCGTCAGTTAATACCATAGAGGATCCAGGGGTGGATGGTTAATTATAGCCCAGAATTTCCAAGAAGCAGGGTTTCAGCTGTCAGTTGTGCAGTGATAATGATTTGTTCTGACTGTAAAAGTAACACGCGGAATAGTGAGAGAACTTTGAGTATTACCCGACAAACTCACATCGCATTACATTTCCAAAGTTTCTGTTTTTCTGTTTTCTCACAAAGTATATTTCTGATGCTTCCTTGTGTCTTTTTTCCCCATTGATCATCTTCATAGCCTAATATTACATCTGCCACATATCACTGATGCACTACGAAACTGCTGCACAAATATTTACTGTCATTAGCAACAGCAAACTTATGAGTGTATAAAAGCTCCAAGCAAAACCATACAGAAGCTTTTATCTTTTCAGTGTAACCTAATGCCTATTATTTGCTTAGTGCAAGATCTAATTTTACTGTGAGACTTAATGAGTGGATATTTTAGTGAGCTGCACTCTTCCATTATAATCTCTAGATATCATGTTCTGCTGACATAGAAAAGCAGGCTGCATTTGTAAGCACTGTTATATTTGTGGAGGTAAAGGGCTTTATTATTTTATGACATTCATTGATAAGAAACGGCAGTTGTAGCTATTCATTTCAGCAATTTTTTTTATCGTGTCTGTCATTTATAGTCAGACTTTGTTGGTAATGAAAGCAATAATGACTTTTAAGTTTGAGCTTTTTGTGCTTGCACTTGTGCTGCAGCAAACTGTTGACTTTCATCCTGCAGCAAAAGGAAGAAACAGGTGAACAATGTCAAGCAGCTGAGCTGGACAAGCCAATAAACCAGCCTCAGGATACTGCTGACTGATGCAAAACTTGCCTTTGGTTCTCTCTAATTCCTCAGCTGTGTAGTTGCCGTATTGAAAACAAAGTACATGTTAAATCACTATTTGTCCTAACAAACAGTGCAAACCGTACAGTACAGAGTACAGTACATGTAAAATTGCATTTGCTCAGCGTGGCTGTTCTTATTTGAGTTTTTCCTACGAAGTTTCCATGTATGTGGTTTCCCCCTGTGACTTTGAAAACATCTTTTTAAAGTAGTGCATGTTTATGTGTGCCTGTGTTTGGGGCTTTTATGTGCATGACCTAATTCCACAGTGAGCAAAGAATCTACAGTGATGGCTGTGTGGTCATGTGTACGCATGTGCACACGCACAAGTGTGTGTGATTGAATGTGCACACATCCTCCTCCCTCCCCCGTTGCTTCCTTGTAAAAGCCGACAGAGAGCACACTAAGTTCATCTAAGGACAGGGAAATGCTTTTCTTTCCAGTGTGAATCATTTTGGAAAAATGAGCCTCTGGACTGAATTGCCCCAGCAATTTGGCATGTTTCTCCATTCTGCTTTATTGTCTATTTTGGCTGAACTTGCAGTTCTTCATTTCGCTGCCAAGAAAACTTCAGGTCCTATACAACAGGCAAAGCCAGTTTCTGAGTCAATCACGGCCTGTAAGCAAGGAAAATAAATCTCTGCAGTATACTGCCATTGCTTCCTGTTTAGCTGTGAATTCCAAAGAGAGTAGAGTTGATGTCCATAGTGCGAATCTAGCATCGCTCACATGCACAATACCTCTCTTTTGGCTTTACACCATCAATTAAATTGTATAAGGAAAGTAACACCATTCCACTTTTCATAGAAAATGAATTATACATTTAGATGAAGACCCATCCTCTTTTTGGTTGCACTCAACAGTCATACAGTTTGGAGAACAAAACTCTGCAGTGCAGTGAAAAGAAAGTGTGAGTGGGAGCGGTTTTGGGATGTAGACAAGAAGGAAGGGAGGGGGTAGTGGGGAGTTTTTAATTTTGCAGTCAGCCAGCCCCCTTATAATTCTGCTGGTCCCCCAATCAGAGGGAGAAAAGAGGGGAGAGGGGAGAGGGAGTGGCCTGCCTTAGGTTTGGGTGAGCCAGTGGTGGGCTGTGGCAGCCGGCAGCTGGGCTCTCACTACCTATGTCCTCCAGCTCCAGCCTGAATTATGAAGGCTCGGGAATGGCAGCCAGCCTAATTACAATGACTGATTGCTCGTCGGTTGGCATTTCTCAGACGGTGATTGTCGTGTGTGTAGGATACGAAGAGAAGGAGGAGGGCCTTTTCTCATTGGCCTTCCCCTCTCTTTCTTTGCATGAGAACAGACAGAGATTGGGATCTGATTGGCTGGAAAGAAAAGAGATGTTTCATGATTTGGCAAGGCAGAGCTGGTTGGAAGCCAGAGACAGGTGATGTTGCACGGATGGTGCATTGTAGCCTATTCAGTCTTTGGCACAAAACCACGTAACAAATTGCTGAGTGTTATTTCATGAAAAAAAAAAAGAAAAAAATTGCTAACGTGTGAGAGATGAACAATACCTAGTAAAACTGAAATCCTCTCACACATTTGATGCTAATAACAACCATGCCTTTTGCAAAAGAGTAGACATCTTAAAGTGCCTCTGAATGTGGCAAATCTTCAACTTGTTGACTTCTTACTGTGTATCTTAAGTTTTAAACATCTATCCTTGTGGCATTGTAAAACATAAAAAGGAGAGGTCTTGAATTGGCCATTTGTACGTCAGCAGAGCACTCAGAGGTGTGATGTGTGTGTTAAGTGGGAGCTGGTTTGAGTTGGTCTGCCCTGCTTTGTCCAGTGTTTTGGCTTTTGTTCCTCCAGTAATGAATTGTGGAAGCCTTGGCTTCAGCTGGAGTGTCTCATAGCAACTGAAAAGAGAGAGGGAGTGCTGGTAAATGGAGAAAAAGGCCAGGGGAGATCATGTGTTTCCTTCAAATGGCAAGACAAACCAGACCATCATTTTGGCATTTCATGAAGAGGAAAACTCAAATAGGACAAATTGTCTCATAACCGGTATAAAATTATTTATTACCTTTATTTGAATCCAGTGTTGAAGATCCAGCGTGTGTTTGTGATGCATTTAATGGCAGCCCGGTCTGTACTTACAACGTAATGCACAAACAATATAAAAGAATACACATAGAAAAGCTTTGAGATAATACAGTTAAGTCTGTGAGTGAAAACTAGGACCATATTCATGTGTTTTTTTCTGTTATGCAAAGCACGTTTCCATCCTTGTGTATTGTAAATTTTAAGAAACGAAAATGTAAGTGTCCATCCCGTCCTTATATGTAATTACAAGCTGGTTCTTCATTGTCATCATGGTTTAAAAGTGTGCTTATATGATATACTTTTCAAAACAATAAGAGAGTAGCTGAGCTCACGGTTGAGGAGCCGACACACCTAATAGTTATTTTAACAAAACCCTGTAGTTGACTTTTGCTTTTTACCCCCCCAAGTCAACCACCGGTCTGAATCATCTCACATTGTTTGACCTTCTTCCCTGTTTTATCCAGGCCTTTGTCTAACATTTCGCTCTGCGCCTCATACATGTTGGTGTTTCTTTGACATTTCCATCTAATATGATATTCTGTTCTTTATTTTTTAATTCAGTGAGCACATCAGTCCACTCATTCACACACATAAGTATTTGACAAATCTGTTTCCCTTAGATTTCTTCATGGTTTTTATTAATAAACCAACTAATTTACATTCCCATGCATAAGAATCTTTAAAATTTTTAACATTTTCAGCCTTTCCACTTTTTAATGCGCTAACTTAAAATGCATTTGGATGGAAATGCACCCATAGTATGAAACCTTTCTAGAGATTACACTGATATCACTAGTTAAATTTTCATCTGTATTCACTGTACATCATCTGTTTAGTACCTGCTGGTGAATGTCCAGCTGATTACCTGTAACCCAGTGCCATTGTTTTTGGGAATTTTTATATTTAAAAAAAGTTGCACTTGAATCCACCGTTAGTGTTTTCACAGGTATTCATGCAAATTCGCATGTGCATTTGTGTGTTTTTTTTCAACATGTGTGTGTTCGTACCAGGCTCATTTTTTATTAACTGGCGTCCAGTGTTGAAGCCTGGCCATGTTTGCCCTGTGACCCAGACACTACCTGTCTGCTGCCATGGTTACAGGGACAGAGCAGGTTTAGTGGCCTGACTCCAGGGATTACTTTCCCTGGTCTTAACAATCAGGCCTGTCCCCCAGTGGCTGTAAAATGGACCAAACTGCACCCTAACAGTTAAGGGAGCTCTCCAATGTGCCCTGGTGGCCTTTAAAACTGTCCTAAGTGCTGTGTAAGGGATTAGACCTGTACAACGTAATTGCTCTGGTGTCAGTGACTGTCCCTTTGTGATCTGGTTCACTTGTAATGATTAGCTCTCATAAATGAAAGGGCTCGTGGTGCACTGCATACAGGTCTGAAGAGATAGAGCTAAAAAAAACACACTGAAACAATTGTATATTATATATTGTAATACAGCGATCATTAATAATGTATGCGCTGTCCAATAATGGACACGATTTTGACCCCAAATTATGGGCCAAAGACTTAAAAAGTATTAATAAAAATGTAATATTGTGTTCCACATGGGTGGAATTATTCTTAGAGATATTCCTTTTGATGACACAGATGTTAATATTAGAATGTCCATCTTTCTTATAAATTTTACATTTAATTCTTCTGAAGTTCACGATGTGTCTAATTCTTCTAACATGTAACTCCAAAAATACATTTAGACAGAATGACCAAGTCTATGGCACATACTGTGCACAAGTAGCTCTGAATGGCATTCCACATCCACTTTACACCTGGAAGTTGCAGATTCTTTATGTAAAAGATAAAAAAAATTAGTGCACAGGACATTGTAGCCCATTTTTTTCTGCCTCAGTGACCTCGGAAACAATTGGAAGGACTGGCAGGGCTTGATTTGCTGCCCACCACATGAACCTCGTCTTGTCTGGCTGACCAGATTGGTGTTGACATTTTTACTGCCATTTGGTGACTGTTCATTATTTATGTTGCCTTTGATTTAGTGATCGAAAGCTTAGGTTAAATATCCCACATGGCTGCCAATGCTGAAGTCTGGGGAGTTGGCTGGAGCGCTGAGGGTCAGTAGACTCCAGCCCAGATTTTTGGTGACTTAGCAGAATCATAAAGACTTCTCTTCTTCTCTCCAGTGACTTGTAGTCTTCCAGGTGTCCACCAGATGCTGCAGGCAGCTTGCACTGTCCCCTGCATGTCATCCATTGGAGATGTAAGATCCACTTTGGAGCAAAGGGCCGGAACTGTTTGGGTAGTGTCTAGATTAAATATAATTTAGTGGTGCATCAAAGAAAATAGGTCAGATTAAGTCTAGTAAGTTTTGACCATGTATTTGTTACAGAAACTGAACTGAAGGAGAAGAACTGAAGGTGTGTTCTCAATTCAGTTCTTTGGACAGATGATGAAAGAACATTTTTGATATAAAACATCATAATGTCAGTTCTAACCACTGTTGGGTTTTTCAACCACAGCAGTCTAATTGCAGTCATGCATCATTGTAAGAGATTCTGAAAGAATTTTAATATTGGCATAATGACAGAGCGCTAAAGGAAGTTCACTTCAGTTGTAAACATGGTATGCATGTAAGAAAAAAATATTTTGCTGACAGTGTTTTATGTTTGTTGTCCAAACATGTTTGGATACAAGTGAGCATGAGCAACTTCACAGTTAATTTTGTGAGCAAAGCCAGTCCTGCCGCAAGGCATACTGGGATGTTTGGCTGCTGGTGAAAATCCCTACTAACATCCAGAGCGCGGCTCTCACAGTCTTTGCAAGGGTTGAAAATGAAATTTGAAAGTAGAAATAAGAGGAGCCACAAAGCAGAGAGCCCTCACTGCTGTAGGCTCAGCCTCCTCTTAAAGAGATATTACATTCCTCATTCATGGAAAGGGACCAGGGGCTGTGTACACCGTTAGTCTAGAAATGCTTCGTTCAAAACCCTAACCGGTCTATGATCACTTATGTATGTTTTGTTTTTTGTTTTTTTAAACAGTGTGCTCACAGGAACATTAATATTCTAGATACTCTGACAAAGAAAACAAAATAACAAGAGAACAAGATATCAAGAATGATACCTGTACAATATATTTGCTCAGCTTTAAAGCCTCAGTAAGTCACATTAGTTTTATGTGTTTTAGCTGTAAAAAGTGTTGGAGCTTACGTCTAAAGTAGTGTACAAAAAACATACAAGCTAAACTCAAGTTTTATTTTGAGTATATTACATATTGTGTCGTTTTACTCTGCAGAAAGAAAAAAAACCTTCAACTGACACAATAACTGATAAGTTCACAAGACCTACTTGCACATACTGCAGAACTGAAATCTTAAATTATTAATGTCAGTGTTTTCAAATTTCTTTTAATATTATTCCTAATTTTTTATGAACAAATACAGCTTCCCTATCAAACTCTGTAATATTAGCAAATATTGAAACAGTGAAGCCTGATTCCAGACCACATCAGTCTGTTTAATGTATGCTTTCTGTACAGGAAGGGATGCTTTTGTAATGACTTAAAGCAGTTATTCCTGATAAGAATTTCCATTTGGAATCAGGTGTGTTTGTGTTGCCTGCAGCCTGCAGTACGCTGTGAACTGGGCTGATCAGAGGACTGTAGTGGTGGTGGTCTGTTTTGTGCTGTGGAAGCAGCCGAGGCCTGCACAGTGACAGGCAGCCTGGAGGGTCCTGAGCCTTCACTTCACAGCTCCCTGTTTGGCTCTCACACATTGTGCCATTCAGGCCTGCTCTGAGCACCCGGCCATTGTGAGAGTGAGCTCATTTGAAAAGCCTTCAGGATTTTTTAGTGTGAGCAAGTCAGCGCTATTTGCATTTGTTCCAGTCTCTAAGATTTTACAGGTCAATTGAAACAGGCACATATTGAACACGCAAAAGACGTGTTCCTCCTCATCAACATCGTCCTTATCATTCTTTGTCTTTGCATGTTTAACCTGTTCTCTGTCTTATTTTTTTTTTTTTTTTTTTACAAACATTGTCTTTTTTGCATCAGCAGCAGTGATTCACTGAGCTGCATTGTTGAACTGTCTGCCTTTAGCAGGAAATTCAGCCAAAAGAGACCAGAACATGTGCTTGTATGTTGGGTTTTATTTTACTCGTGATGCTTAAAGCTTCAGTGCTTAAATATTTTCTTGGCATCATTGGGTAAAAAAAATCCATAGCTACCTTTCAGCCTATTGTAATTCAAGAGCTCTGAGACGAAACAATTCTCCCCACCTCTGTGAACCCTGTTTTTGTGCTGCAGAAAATCTATCCCCACTTTGGCTAATCGCAGGTGTTTTCAGACAGGTAAGGGGTTAAAAACATGACAGACAGCTGTAATTACTGATAGCTGTACAGATTCAATTGTGTGTGTCTCTGCTGCTCTGCTCTGTGGCTCAAACAAAGCTCAGCAAACTGGCTCCTCTTCGCCACAGAAGCAACGTCAGGTCATCAGCCTGTATAGTTAGTCTGACTGAGTGGACAGAAGTGTAGAAGGAAGGTGTGTCTTTTAACATTTGGGAGTGTTTTCCCTATTATTTCCACTCCTGCAGCCTTCAGTCATGAGATAAAGAGCAAAGGAAAATATCAGTTTAGATTTATCTGTTTAGAAAAAGCATTTGACTAGAGCTGCTCAATATATCGCAAAAATATCGTTATCGCGATAACAGTGTGCAATATTCATATCGCAAAGACGTGCAATAATTGATCTTATTTTATTTGTATGAACTTTCTGTTTTCCACTCCATGGGGTACCACAGTGGTTT
>JAQQZY010000024.1:27546735-27569609 GCA_030068375.1 Ostorhinchus rueppellii | reverse complement strand
GCAGCATCAGCAGGTTTTTGGACACAATTGTGGAACTGATTGTAGTAGTTCAGTATTTTATCTTAAATTCTAAATAACTGAGTCAGCAAACAAACAATAGGCTCATTTGAACATTGTTAAGGAACACTTTTCTGAGGTGAAACTGGTATTTCTTTAGGTGACCGAGAAAAATCCCAATATTATTGTTATCACAATGCTGTACATCTACATCACATATCGCAGGTTTTGCCAATTTTGTGCAGCCCGAATAGTAACATTGTGATTTTTATTTTATTTTGCAAAATTTAATAATCCTTTAGTTTTAGTGATGCATTTTTCTACTCTTCTGCTTGTCTTGATCAAGGGCTGATATATGGTACCTTTATTTGTATCTAGTAGAGCCAAAGGGATCAAATAGATTAAGAGAGGATAGGCGCCAGCTTTTCATTTTTGGCCTCCTGACAGGCAGACTGAATGCAGGTAAGACCGTAGTCAGAATAAAACCATCTAATCACTTTAATTAGTCTAAAACCACCCTATTGGAATCACCACCAACGTGGTTTGTGTGTATGTGTAAGAAAAAAAATGATAGTGATCCAGATCTAACCCAACGCTGAGAGTCAAATGAATCATTTAAAAAAATATATTAATAAATATTATGGGTTTTCTTTTTAATGTTAATGTGGTCAGTTAATATCTAGATCCATCAAAGCAGATTTGTGATGCACGCCAGTATGCCACAAGTTTCAGTCAGTCTGAATGTTCGCCAAGTTAGCTAAATTACAGACATATCTTACTGGGAACAACTAGAAGAGGAAGCACGATGAGGAAACTGAAACAATACTAATAGTTGGCTGGTGTTTTTTTCGACCAAGAATAAACCAGTGTACAGTTACGGGAAGATTTCTTTGTTGTGAAAAAAGTTGCTTCCCCAATTTCATGCCCTTGAAGCATACACTTTATAAACGTGGTATTTAATTTCAATCTATTGGCAGAGTTTGACATCTGAAACACCAAATCAAATGGACAGTTTATGAACACATTATACATCCAGGGGTTTTTGTGTTTGTTGGATAATGGATAATTTAAAGTTTGATAAAGGGAGTAAATGAAGACTTGTAGTGTATATTTCTATTTTTACCTCTGCCAAAGAGGTAATGTTTTTGCCAGGGTTTGTAGTTTTTTTTAGCAACATAACTCAAAAAGTTACAGATGGATTTTGATGAAATTTGTAGGATATGTCCGCTCTGGGTCAAGATCTGGATCACCATCTGGATCCAGGAATTTTTTTAAAGGATTCATTAACATTGCAAGATAGGGCATGGTAGCACAGAGTTGCATATGAGGTCATACAGTGCCATCTAGTGGAGGAAAGTACAAACACTACCCCCAAAAAAACAAACAAAACACTACCTTGGTGGAGGTCTGTGCTCTCCAAGTTCTTTTCTAGTTTAAAGTTTGATCAAGGGAGTACATGAGGACTTGTTTATATTTCTATTATTTAGTTTAGTCGTATGTTCGACTGCACTCACATTCATTTAGAACTTGCACCGTGGTATGTTTTGTTTTCATGTCATGGCCTCTTCCTCGCTAACAAACTGCTATAGTTTGGTAACGTGCTGACTAGTCCGCTCACATTAACTCATTAGCCAGTAAGTGTGTCAGTGCGTCTCAAACAGAGCTCTGTCTTTGCCGTCTCCAGACTTGGAACACCTTCCACTTCTCTACAGTAGAATGCCATCAGCCCTCGGCTTAGCACTAGCGCAACAAGATTTGCCCGTCAGTGTCGGGGGTGTTGTCCATCTGTCCACTGGTAAAAAGGGCCATATGACTTGGTGCTCTGGCAGGATAGGAATCTGTCTGGCTGTAGTGTTAAGATGGTCCTGGTCAGTGGGAGGAAAAGGCTGCTTAAAGGATGTGACGTCTTCTCAGCAGACGGGATGTCAGTGGGAGTCACCTCACCTCTCAGGGGAGAAATGGCACGAGAACAAAACTGACATATTTAACAGAGTTGACACTTCTATACAGAGATTGATAGACTGGATGTAAGACTGGCAGTACCAGGGTCAAAGTCACAACAACAAAGTATTGACTATTGTAGAAGTGTCAACAGAGCAACCGTAATTAAACTAAACAGAGTCCAGGTTCATCTGTATCATTTTATATTAAGAAAAAAAAACCGTAATAGCCATAGTTTTGGTTCAGTCATGCTTTAACCTGTTAAAACGGTCCAAAAGGCATTGCATTTCAGACAGACTGAACTATAATCCCAGTTGTGGCACACCCAGGCTGCTTAAAACAAAGTCTGATGATTATGTGCAAATAACATTTCATCTTGGTCCACTCATCACAAAGTAGGTGTTGCTCCAAAAAATCATATCGGTGTCTTTGGTTGGGGGTAAATATCGGTGGTCCAGCATCACAATGTGAGAGAGGAACCCAAAGGACCCTAAGATGCCCACACAACCCACATGTAGGTCATATGAGCAAGAGGTTTAGTGTTTATGTCGCTAAAAATACTAACCTCAAACTTTCTTTGCAAAACTGCTTTCCGAAGTTGACCTGAATCACAACTGGATCCACCTCCTCCTTCTCCCCCCCGACCTCAGATTACTTCTTTTCATATAAATGCCAGTTTTGCAACAGTGCCATTATTAGCTTAGCTTTATTGTTTACATCTGTGTGTGTGATAAATGATTTAATGGTGATGCCTTATTCCTGTACTTTATGTGGCCTTGTTGCCGTAGATTCAGGTGTTGTCATCACACAGTCTGCAAACAAGTCGGGCTGAAGTTGATTAAATTCATGTTGCACAATGTGGTTGAGAATAAACTTTTCAGACTGTTGAAATCTCACAGTCTGTCAGAGCCTCCAACGATGTTACCAGTTTTCATATCCTCTTAGCGATCCTAGTGGCCCCTCCTCCCTAATGTATGAACCTGGCAGGACCAGGATGGCTTGGGTCTCCTTTTCCATGCCCCCTCCCCCCACCAGACACAGTGATGGCACTCAGTGCCAGAGACACCCCTCCCCTCCCTTCCCTTAACCAACACTCCTCTCTCCTCTCCTCTCCTCCCTCCCTTCTCTCTCCGCCGCAGGCAGACCCAGGCATGGGATCTCCATCTGTGCACAAAGGAGCCTCCTCTATCTGCATACGCTGCACATAAAAGGGCCTTTTGTCATGAGCTCTGCACACATGACCGTCCGCCTTTCACCCCACTGGAAAAAAAGATCACTCTCTCCAGCAATCCAACCCCACCCCCAACACCAGACTCAACCCCTACCATTCTCCAACCCCCACCCTGCCAGATTTTCGGCTGGAGAGAGAGAGAGAAAGAGAGAGAGAGAGCGAGAGAGAGAGATCCACTCTGAACTTTGTCGAATAGAGACAACCATCAGATGGGGCTGCTTCCATCACTGCTGCTTTTTTCTCTTTTTTCATTTCCCCTTTTTCTCGTCTGGTTTCTCTTTTTCTCTCCTGGTGTCCTTGTGTGCCCTCACTTTGAGACATCAATGCATTACAGCATCTGCCGTACTGAAATATAAATGTGCTCTCGTTTCTGCTGTCTCTCTTCCTTTCTGCAGTCTCTGACATTTAAGGGGCATTAGTAGTTGGTTCTGTGCCAGGTATTGCCCCCCCCCTATTATAGAAGCACAGGCTCAATTGACAGCAGTCTGAGAGCTCATGCTTTTCTCTTCCTCAATTTGGTGCCTCCTACCTTTTAACCCCGTAAACCTTTGCAGAATCAAAGGCGTTTGTGATTGGATAAAGACAAAAGAATGCCCCTACCCACGAGAACCATATCAAGATGAGATAAGGTACAGTTCTCTGCTGTTGTGGGATGAATAGGCTGCATGCCATTTTGGCTCCTAAAGATGACAGAAATCGGTGTTGAGGGACAGTGAGTTAGGGTGGGGACGAGCAAAGACACAGAGACAGACTAATGCACACTGTCAAGTGCACGGGTGCTGCCACAAAAAACGCTTTCCTCAGCGTTTCCTTTGAAACACACACGGCCCTGATGCCTTGCTCCCAGCCAAACAAGTGTGGATTTTGGAAAGCCCTGTAGCTCATCTTGCTGTCGCTGCACACAGGCCTGTGGCGGAACGGAAGGATAAGATTGACTTCTCCCTCCACCGCCATGTCCTCTGCATGACCCTCTGCCTCTCTAAGCTGGTGTGAGAGGTCAGGGGCTTTCATATAACTGTTTCCCCAGAGCTGTCCACACCTTTAGCCTGATGATGATGATGAGTGGAACAGAGAATTAATGTACACCATCGAGTCAACACAGGGTAGCATAAGGGCTGCAGATTATTAAGTACAGGGACTTATGGTTGGATGATAAAATGATGATGATAAATACTGGGATATTATTTCATTTCATACTGGGCTATAATCTGCAGATCATAAATTATTTTTCTTGTAGGTTTATTTTCTTTGGATGCATTTATGTAATTCTACTGCTGCATATTCAGATTTTATTAAAATGACTATCATACTTGTTAATGTTCACCTTCTACATGTGCTGCTTTGTTTTTGCATGCTGACCTTGAAAAAAATATTTAAAGCCATAAATAATTGTCTGGGTTCTTTCACTTTCATCCAATATATATTTATATTAAATCTGATTAAATTTAAAAGAAACGATCACATAACAAATGTGAATACTATTTTGTTTGTCATGATAATTATCAGTAACAGTTAGGAATTTTTTTTTTATTTATTTTTTTGCCACATCACCCAGCTCTACCTTTAATCACAGAAAATACACAATGACTTTTGCACCAGTAAACAAGTGTTTGTACTGTTTTATCTTCACTCACTGCTTGTTACAGCTAAATCATTAAAGTAACATGTAAAATGATAATAGTGGTTGTAATCGCAATAAACATAGAATAAATTGTATGTAAATGTATGCATATGTGCAAGGAAGTGACCAGGCATCTTGTATATTTAACAAAACCAGTTTAAGACTGTATTCAGCTGTAGCAGTTACTCCAATATTTAAAATATCGCATCTTTTAGGAGAAAACTACTATAATATAGACACTAGACTTGACACAAAACACCAACCAGTTGTCAACACCCATGAGTACAGGGCAGACCACCTGTGTAGCTACAATATTTGACAGAAAAAAAATCTCCTGGTAAAATGTGCATGTAATTTAACCTCTAGTATCTGTACATACTCCTCTAATCATCAGTAAAATATAGCAGCTACTGTATGCTTTATATTTGCACACAATGTTACACTTTTAAACACAGATGCTGGTTTCATATGGGTGCTGCCTCTGTGCATTGCAACACAATGTATACATATGACAAAATGATGATTCAACTGTGTTATTTTTGAAGTGATGAACATCTTAAATGCATTTCCCCCCTTTTGGAAAATCCTATTTCACTTGAATTCAAAGAATCACTAAATTTGCAGGAACAGCTCACTGAGTAATAAAACCTCTGTTTACGCAGCTGTCCTGTGAAGCGCTGCTTTTCTCCCACATAGATAAATATCCTTCAATTACACCAATTATAGTCCGTCACCCCTTATTTAATCAGTGTCTTTATCCTTGTCACTTTTAAATCAATATCAGTACTGTTTCCCCTTTAAAGCGATGATGTTTTTTTTTGCATAAGATAAACATTTATCAGATTCATTAATTACAGAACTGGGAATCTAGAATAATTATTGCATGTTTTTTTCATCTAAACCTGAAGAAATGGTGGTAAGGAGAGGCTCGATTGTACTGTGAAGTAATTCAGATGCTCATTCTCTTTGTAATATATCTTAAAAATGGATAAAGTATATTAGATGCATTTTTGTTGTTTTCAGTCAAGTATGGGTCTTGGAGACTGTGTTTGCGATAATAAAACAGATATAAAGTTTGTTTGCTGAGGCACTGAAGCGTTGAGTGCTTATTGGCTGCTTGTTGGACTCGTTGCAGTCCTGCAGTGCAGACACAGGCGTTGTGACGTGGCCCCCAAAATGCCAGGCCTGTGCACTCCCAGCATAGTGTCAAGGAAGAATTCAACGGTCAGGGCATGTGAAACTACTATACATGTTAGCAGCTTTGAAGGGAAAAAAAACACCAAAAAAGGGGTGAAGATATTTTGATCTCAGTGCAAAACAGTCAAAGTCACCGATCAGGAGTTTTTTTAAAAATCATTGTTAAAGGTCATTCCCTTCTGAGAATAAGGTATTGTCTTTAAACAGTTTGACAGCGATCACTATATTTAATGTGGTTCAGGTTGTGCAGTATAGACAAGGTTTATGTTGCATAAAATAAAAATAAAAAAAAGAAACATTAGAGTGGAATGATTTTCATAATAATATCCAGTGTGTGCTGAAATTGACGCAGTTATTTCAGGTTTTTAAAAAGGAATTATGTCTTTAATTTTGGACAACAGTGCTGCATTCTACATTTTATTCCACATGTTTACATAATCGTACTTGTTTGCAGATCTTTGCAGTTATAAAACACTACCATTCAGTCCTGTGTTGTGAAAAAAAAAGAAAAAAAGACATACCATAATTAAAAAAGTAAATAAAATGCATTCACTGTCTCCCCACAAGGGTATCACATAACTAGGTCAAAGTGTGGAAAACAATCATTTGACAGTCACAGTTTAAAGGTTTACAGCTCATAGTTTTTGCTCTTTTACTTGTACTGTAAATTTTCTATATTGTCACGAACATTTTTCGTCTGAAATGTTATTTATGCTTCGGTTTGATGTGGTTTTTCCAGAGCTGCTTTACTTCAGTGCTACCATGTGCTATGAAAGTTGCCCTGATCCAGGACAATATATTTGGCTGTTGAGGGGCTGCCAGAAGTAGTTGTTAGTTACAGTTAGGGCGCGTCCCTCTTTGGATAGGTTGTCCAGTCCGAGGTCTGATATCGAATAGGTCCATAATTTCCAGCTTGCTCCCAGGAGAAGCTCTCGATTGCTCTTTTTCTCTCTGGCTCTCTTGTCTTCCTCTTCTTTCAGAACCCTGTGAGAAACAGCAAGGTGAGTTAATTCTTCTTCTAAAAAAAAAAAAAAAAAAATCTTTGTTCTGATTTATTGTCAAGATGAAGTGATTTCGTTTATGTGGCTGTTTAGAATCACGCAGTAAATTCAGATTTTCTCTGGTTAATTAGTTGAATGAAGACAGATTAAACGTGCAATGATTGGAATCTCAAAACATGTAAAAGTCAAGGCTCTGCAGCAGAATCACTGCAACACCTTCAAATAAAAATACAACTGCATGACTTAAAGGATAGAAATCAAACAAGGCATTGACAAAAATTGAAGAAAATATAAAATTTTAAAAAAATATGTATGTGATCAAATGATGTAATAATTAACATATTTTGCTTTACTTTATTAAATCCATACTAATACTAATAATAAGATCAGTTTATTTATATTCTCGATCATGTATAATTTAGTTCAGAGATGCTCTGTTTTTTCTCATTTCTTTGCAGTAACTACAGTGTTTGTTTCTTCATTATTTTTACAGCAAACTTTAAAAAAAATCAGTGTAATCATGCTTTTTTCACACTATTTTGCACAACGATAGAATAATGCATTCTTATTGTTTTAAAATGTATTTTATGACAAGTATTACATACATCTTACTGAAAAGAAGGTTTAGACATTGTTCACTTTAAAACTGAATTTTAAATGATGGCAAAATACACAGATATTATAAAACTATGGATATTACTGTCAAATAAATGACTGACCTTTCCTTTTTTGTTTTATAGCATTAATTCCCTTTTGTGTCTTAAAAATCAGCATGTCTAAGAGAAATTAAATGAATTGATGTATTGTATTTTCTGTCACATTTATCATCATGTAGTAAAAGTAAATCAGTATGCATCATTAATCTGTTTTAATTAGGTTTTCCAAATAATTTACACACTAAAAAAGCAAACAGACACAAAGGCGTTACATTTTTAATCAGACTAAAGTCAAAATGAAAAAGGTTTTATTTAAAAATAATCTTTCTGAAACTTTACATTCACACATTTTGCAAAACATTTGAACTTTCCTCTAAAATTCACCAAATACATTAAGCTGCATTTTATTCCACTAATTATTCTCTGAAGTACTATCATAGTGCCTTTTCATAAAAGTTGTGTGTTTTTTCCTCCTCGTGTGAACTTGGATTTGACCCCTGGGTTAAAAAATGAAGAGAGGATTTATTCATGAAAGTCTCACGTCAATTACATTTAAATTTACAAGATTTTATCTTTAAAGCAAAACTGTAAGTGATCTGATCTAGAATTGTTATTTTACACAGGATCAGTGAATTATGCTTCATCACTGTGTTTTTTCTGGACA
Source organism: Ostorhinchus rueppellii (assembly GCA_030068375.1). Classification (NCBI taxonomy): domain Eukaryota; kingdom Metazoa; phylum Chordata; class Actinopteri; order Kurtiformes; family Apogonidae; genus Ostorhinchus; species Ostorhinchus rueppellii. The sequence continues at coordinate 27,561,301 of JAQQZY010000024.1, read as the reverse complement.
TGTAGAGTTAAAGCATGTGGTGCAGAGTGTGGCTGATCATTTTCTTTTGGCTGATATAATTTTTTTTTTTTTTTAAAGAATGGCAGTGGGAGTTTGTGAAAAACGTGTATATTTTATATGATCATCTAAGACACCATCATGTGATATATCTAAGACACCAATACTGCGCATGTCCCCTGTCCACCATTTTGTGATGAAAACTTTAATGCGCATGACCCCATTTTATGAACTTTGCTATCACACGTGGAGTGAAGTTAGAATCTACTAAGTTCTACTTAATGAAAAAAAAAAATCACTTATATTTTTTAAAATACATCGACTGCATTTCTGTTAATGTCAGTGAAAAGGAAAACATTACCTTTGTAATTCATTTGCAGTGATGATGCTTTATTTATTCATGTTTGTCCAACAGTTATTTTTCTAAAGCCAGGGTGCACCTTGCTTTTACACTCGTTCATTCCTCGTCTGTGTATGTGCATCAAACAGAGAACAGAAAGTGGTGGTCACAGTTGGCTGCCTGAGGTGACGAATGGGGTCAGAGGTCAGGTTGTGTTAATGAGACATGATGTGCTGCTCTGGGACCTCAGTCCCATGAGGAATAACCCCTAATCGGCATTAGTTAATGTGTTAGTAATCTTTACCTTCTTAAAGCAAACAGCAGTAGAACATTCAATGGCCCCGCTTGGCCTCCCATGTAACACTTTTGACCTAGAGGTCATGGCCTTTGTTCCCTGCTCGATGGGGAGTGCCCTCAAAGGTCTCGGGTGTAATAGAGAAGTTGTTTAGACACGTGCGGGGCTTAAGCAAGACCACCTCGCAGACTATGCTCCTGCTCCTGGAGAGTAAAATGTCTGCCTTCGTGGTGGAGGGATACATTTGTGGTTAGAATGAATAAGTCCATTAGATCAAATATATGTGTTTTTATGTGCCACATATCATGTTGAGTATGTTGATGTAGTTGTGGTTGCTGAGCAGGCAAAAAAACACAGCTCTCTGCAGTCCTGCTTCCTAATGCCTTCTTGATGTTTGCAAATGACTAAGGGCAAATATACTTTATCTTTACTATCTGCTTTTTCATATTCCTCAGGACTCCTCATTATTTCACATAGTCTTATAAAAAAAAAAAAACAACGGTAGTGTCTCTGTCATGTTTCCTTGGTCATATTAATCACAAGTGACAAAATAATGTGATAAAACAGCACATGCCTTTTTTTTTGGGGGGGGGTTTGCAGAATAAGATTAATAAGCTCAATGTCTGTTTAAGAATCCAAAATATCTATTTTAATAGAGGAATTCCATCATGTAATACTGCTAAAAATATAATTTTTCTTGTCCTCTTTGCCAGGCACAATTACACTTTTTAATGCCACTAAATTCTTGGATCATCTAGTGCTTTTTACAAGTGTCAGAGAAAAAAGATTTGGACTGTTCTTTGTCAGTTTTTTTTTTTTTAAATTCTCTTTCTTAAAATCACAGTCAAATGATGTCCAGCAGAATTCATAATATGGCGCTGTCTGCCATTTTGTTTCACATCGTATTATCAATTGGCCTGAATGATTGCATGATTCAGTGTTTCAGTAGACATGTGCTCAGATCGGAAACTGTTGCTTCTGTCGGCTCAAATTTCTGAAACGAAAGCAGTTACTTTTATATTTCATTTCCGGGACTAAAAATAACATTAAGTTTATTTTTTAAAATTTGGAGAAAAGTATAGTTGTGTAAAATGCAAAGCAGCTTTACCACGGCATTTGAGTGAAAACAGTTCTTAAGCCAGTTTGAATCTTTGCATTTTTTGTTAAAATATAATCAAATATACATTCAAGTACAAAGAGTTATTGGGAGAAAAAATAGAAAAAGAGTCTAGAAGTGTACTGTGGTGAAATCTAGCAGGTGACCAAAACCAAAACTGTATCCTCAAATGAACCTTATGTAAATCACTGTTTCCACACGAAGCATAAAATGTCCACAGTGCTTCAGTTAAATGCTTGGAGTTATTTAATGAGTCAGGTTATTTCCCATATAAGGTCTCATAACGTATACTCTTTACAGCTTTATACGTCGAACCAATAATGAAGTCATGGGTTTGTCAATTGGCTAAAACGCATGGCGAGATGTGACGTGAAACTGCACTCCTTCTAATTGGATTCTATAGCTCATGCCAATGCAAACGCCTGGACAGAGCTGGTATCTCACTCAAGGAAAAAAGAGCCGAGAAAAGATCAAATGCAACTCTTTTCTGCACTAAAAGTGAATAATGCTCTAGTATTTTCTTTTCACTGTCTCCACGTCATGTGTCTGTGGCCACCTGTGTTTTTCTCCTGTAAAAGAGCAGCGAGTATGTTGCAGAGTCCAGTCTGTGTGCTGCTGTAGTGAGGAAGAGAGCCGGCGAGGAACAGGGTGGTGGCCGAGCTATGAAAGCAGCCCTCACTAACTGAGCAGCCTGAAGCAGCAGCGGCCATGTTAGACAAGTCTTCCTGAGCTTCATGAGTCCCACTAATAATGCAATGCACTCCAAAAGCAGCGTAAAGTAGAAGTAAGAAAAGTTTAACCCCCACCTTTTTTTTCTCTCATTGTCTCTGCTAGGCTTGTAGTCCCCTCAGCAGTTTATAAAGTAAAAATGCAACCAAAATAGTTCCTCAGTAACAGATACACTTTACATATCTCCTTCCTGCTTTTCTTTCCTTATAGAGCTCCTGTAGTTCAAGGCCGAGGGGAAAAAAGTTAAAGCCACGAGCTCTCCCTTTGCAGTTTTTAGAACCAGAGCCAAAAGAGGCAGGAAGTTGTTGTACAATAGCGTTACAGTAATCTGCCCCAAATGGAAAAAGCCAAATGCTGATCGCAGAGTAGAGAAGGTGGCAGAACAGAGGCAGAAAAGAGGGAGGGAGGGACAGAAAGGGAGAGAAAGAGAGCTAGCGGGTGTGAGAGACAGACATTACAGCAAAGAATAATCAATACAATCTAAGATGGTGGAAACAGCCGTGCTATTTAAGTCTCTCCCTCTGTTTCCCCCTCCGTCATACTTCTTCATGTAAATAAAAGCGTGATTCAGTTGCAAGAAATTGTTCAGACCCTCCTTCGTTCTTTAAAAAAATATCCTCTCTGCATTAACCAGAACAAATCACTGAGTCTGGGCTCGAAACATTTGCCTCAACTGTTGAATAGGCTTTACCGGGCAACTGCAAGTCTTAACCATAAAGAAAAAAAAAAAGAAAAAGCTTATCAGCCTTTTGACTTTGCGCCAAAATAGCTGCAAGGGTTCAGTTTTATCGTTCAGTTCACTTTGTGACAGAGCTGGGGCAAGGAGGAGGGTCTTAGCTGTACGTTCTTTGCCACATGTTACTGAAATAAACACTGAAAGCTTATCTTTTCCTGTGTGTGTGTGTGTGTGTGTGTGTGTGTGTGTGTGTGTGTGTGCGTGCGCGCGCGCGTCTGTTCTGGTCTATTATGTGCATTCATGCTAGTCACTGTGGCATGCTAAAGAGTTAATACACTCGGAGAGGCTGTGCCTCTTTCAGACTGTGCTCCCAAGACTGTTGCAGCAACAAGAGCCCCGGTGCATTAAAAGATAAGGTTAATAATTCAGCCAGCTCTCAGAAGTGTTGCATATTTCAAGGATCCTTCAGCAGGTCAGTCCATTCTGAATGATTGTGTGTTCTCTTTCTCCGGCGCTTTTCTTTTCACTAGTTGATATAGTAGCTGAGGTACTGTATAGTGTATCCCAGTATGGTGTGTGAGTGTGTGCACTGCGTCTGCGCACTGCAAGAGGAGTGGATTTCTGTGTCATTCTTCCTCCTCCACCCCTAGTGCTTTCCACCCTCCCACTCTCTCGCTCTCTCTCTCGCTCTCTCTCTCTCTTTCCTTCTGTGCCTCCGTCTCCCACCCATCTTATGCTCCCTCCCTTCCTCCCTCCTTCCCTCTCCCCTGTCTCCAGTGCAAATACAGTTCCTTGCCGTGTTGGACATCTGATGAAAAAGTGACTGGTTCGCGCGCTCCGCCGCACCTCCTATTTCATCATCAGTGAAGCTTTTCTCCCCTTCACTGTGCGCTCGCTGTCTCCTCCTCTCTTCCTCAGTCTCTCTTCTTTTTCTCTCCCTGTTTCGGTTGCTCTCCTCTTTCTGCTCCAGCCACACGCAAGGGGGAGACTTAAGCTCTGTGAGGGGGAAAAAAAAGAAAAAAAAGTCTGCTGCTATTTCTACAGTCAGGGCCTCCCCACAGCCCGCCCTTCCATAGACGGAGCTTTTTTTCACTCACTACTAGCTGGATTTTAACCCTCTGCCTCCAACTAGCTGCACAGCAGCTCTGCAAAACCTGGCAACAAGTTGCTTTTTAGGGGCCTTTTCTCACTTTCAGCACCAAGATTTTTGCACCACCTTGGAATTTCAACGCTGATTCTTCTTTTTTTCTGATTTTATTTTCAAAAATTGCCAAGCGCCGTCCTGTTTTCCTCTCCATTGATGGGTTTCATGTAGTATTTGTTTAGTTTTTCTCTTTTCGGATGGAAATTTGTCAAGGTGGTGTTTCACCATGTGATGGGTCTTGTTCCACTTGGAGTGCCGCGGCACCGTTTCTTACGGGTAACCTGCTTGCCGTGGGTTGGCGGTGCTGATGATCACTGTGGATGATAAGCAGAGAATGTGACCACTATCTGAGTGTGGTACACGTGTTTTAAAGACATGTCCATCGTCCGTGCCAGTGACTGGCCTGAAGTAGTGCACTTCCTTCATCTTAGCTGTCTGTCCTTCCGTCTCTTCACTTCCCATGCCCTCTCTCTCTGTATCTCTCTCTATGTCTCTGTTTCTCTCGCTCACCCTTGTTCTCTCTATTTCACACTGACTCGCTCTCCTAACAGGGGAATGAATGGTGTGCTGAGCCGGAGCTCTTTCTGGGACAGGTGCCAACTGCAAACAAAAGACATTAAAAAGCAATAAGAGGAAAAAAGTAGTAATCACGAATTTTTGAGTTGTTGCGGCAAAATGTCAGATGTAGGCTGCATGCTGGGTTTTTACATGGCCACTTTGTGCAGGTATTGCACGTTTGTATGAAGTAATAAAGCTGTTTCCGTGACCAAAGCTGTTGTTAAAAGGAAGGTCTGAATACTTTGAACACTTATTCTAGTGAAGGCATTTCATTTGGAAAGAGGGAGGGAGTAATGTGGGAGAGCAGCATATAGACTACTGAATTATTCATGTGCCCAGCTAAGGCTGTGACTGGACTGGTTGTGCTATTTGCATGCATCAGACATGCTGTTTGTCTGTTTGCTAACATTCCTCATTGAAAGACTTGTTAACTAGCAGACAGGCTTAGCTGGAGTCTTGCAGACAGCCTCATGGCCTCCCATTGTTTCAGGCCTCACCAGGCCTGGGTCCAGCCAGTGGCAGGGAAGCCGTGTAGCCCTGAGCTTAGGGCCAGACTGAGGCTGGGAGAGGGGGTGAGTCTGGAGGTGAGACTGAGACTGAGGCTGGGGCTGGAGCTGAGGCAGAGGCACAGCTGTGAAGGGAACCGACTGAGGAAGATCACTGGCTCTTCCACAAGCAAACGGGAGATTATGGCTTTCTCCTCCTCGTGATAGAGATGTGGATCAAAACGAGAACAGTTCCCATTCCGACTGGACATTTACCGTCTTTGGTCTGAAAAATCGGTGAGTAATATCTGTTTTAAGATGCTTGTGTGGTGTACACGGAAGTTTATACCTGTGTTTACAATCTCAGCTTTCATGTTTAACAAGCACTTTGTACAAATAAATATTTGATGGTTTCTTAAACAAAGTTTCTTTGTACCTTAGCGCTGATCTATATGTCCGGACGTAAATCTGTAAACACTCTTCTTCTCCAGTAACATAAACAGGAGTGTATATGAAAGCAGAACTTCTCTTTTAAGTTTTACAAATTGTTTTTCAGCTTCTCTGCATCACTCCACAACACCTACAAGTAATTTATGTGCAAAAACACAAGTCATGAACAGCAGTGTAATGCTGCCATGATGGTCGTACTTCGAGGTAAGCAGTGGTTGAGTGGAAGGCCACTGTTGTGGAGGTATTTCATACGAATCCTTCAGTGCGGGCTTTGTATGTTCTATAGATAGAGAAGAACATGGTGTATCATACGTGGTGTGGAATCGCTTTGATTGATTTCACGTTCTAAAAAGTCACTTTCAAGATGGTGCTTTTCATTTCTTTGAATTTCACCTTTTTTTCCACAGTATTTTCAAATCTTATGTCTTATTTTAAACAGAATTCCTATTATAGTTCAGCACATTCCTCTTGTAAAGTGTCTGCCCATGAGCTTATAATTTTCACACAAATTGGATGCTTTTCTGATTATTTGGAGCTCTGTAATGTACTTCTTTACTGTGACATTTTTGAACAATTCTGTTTTGCATCGTACCTATTTAATGGCTACTACAAAACTGCAATCAAAATGATGTTTTAAAACTAAATTAGTTCATACAAATGCATTAAATGTTTTTACTTAATTTGGAACTCTTTTTGTTGTCATATTGCTTTATCACTTACAAAACAAGATGTTTCTAAATAGGTGAATTTGAATTAAACACTTTTATAAATGTTTCAGATTTATATCAGGTATGTGATTCTTAACTTTCATGAGTGAATGGAAAAAACGTATTTAGTATATATGACGTGTTTTATAATTTACAATTATTCATACAGTTTGTTTCACTAGAAAGAACCAAATGTATTGTTGTAGTATTTTAACTTCTTTTTTTTTTCTTTTTTTTTTAACCTTTGCACATTTATGGTCAGTTCGTAGATATCCTTATTTTTTGTTTCTTTGATGTATTCAGATGTTCAGCTGCAACTCAGACTTCGGAGACAGGTTGTACTTTTTTAGAGCCAGGTCGAAGGTTTCAAGATAATGTTTTAAGAGTCAGCTTTAGCCTGTCCATAAAAATATTAAACTGTGCATTCATATGAGTACGGTCTGCTTAACTAGCAGTGGACACATGGTTAGGCTGGCAAAGTCTCACACTACTCCACCCCTAAGGCCTTTTTGGCAGTGAATGGCAGTAATCCAGGGGAAGGTTGCATGTTGAGAGGCAGATGGCAGGGTGGTGAGGGTTTGCAGTATTTTCTGTCTGTAAAAAGTCTACCTGACCAAACCAACAGCCTGGTGCAGCTCACAATGAGGGATTCAAAGCACTGAAGCGAACTTAAGCTATACTGCAGCTAAACCTATACAGTAAATCTATTAATTACACACCTATAGGCACAAACAGTCTGATCTGTAAAATCAAATGCATACATCGAAATGTATACGAATCATCACTATGAAGAGAAAAAGTACCTACAGCGAAAAATAAAATAAAAAAAAAAAGAAGAGCTTTTTACATTCTTCTCTGTTCCTGTTTTCTGTACTGAGTGTGTGGTGTGTTGAAAATGTGTCTGATTCATCTCGCAAAAGAGATTTAAAATGGATGTTTAATACAGTTTTATAGCACATTTTTTTTGGTGTTTTTTTTTTTACCGCATTATTGTGATTTTGCCTCGTAAAAACACTGCAAAGACAGAGCTAAATAGAACTACAAGCCACAGTTAGAACAAAAAAAAAGTTCCCAAACTTGAATTTGAACTCTGCTCTTGAACTTGAACAACAAAAATAATAATGTTTTATTTTAAAAATAGGATTTTCCTGAGCGTGTATTATACTTCGATGTTAGAAAGTGAAATAAAAAAGACCTCCGATTTTTTCGTGGATCAATGGAAAATGGTAAAGTGTGTATTAGAAAAATAAAATGTACGTTTGTGTAGTTTTATAAAATTATGGTTTCACTGTGATCAGTAATTCAAGTATTTTGTTCTTCTTTGACTGCACCTTTATTATGGTTTGCTAAACTGTATTTTTTTATTGGTATTATAATTTAAATTGTGTATATTTATACTGTGTAAAAAAAAGAAAAGGATTTTCTTCAAATAACACTCAAACATGTTGTTAGTTGCCATTAAGGAATACAAGTGTGTGTGTGTGTGTGTGTGTGTGTGTGTGTGTGTGTGTGTGTGTGTGTGTGTGTGTGTGTGTGTGTGGTTTTAATCATCACTATTCATAACATATAAATATGTTTTCATGAACGTGTGCACATGCTCAGATCAATCTGACACATGGTGACATCTGCGTTTGTGGATCAAAATGGATGTGAAAACATTTTAATAGAGGTTGAACCAGAAATGAGCTTTTAATGGAACAGTAGATAATACCATGGTGGTAAGAAAGTCAGTCATCTGTTTTATTACTTTTCATCCCTTTTAAAGTTAAGTGTTTAATGTAAAGATCCTAAATACTGTACTTTTTAAGTGATTTAGTGTGAAATTAAATTTCTATATTTTCTCTATTAACAGTGGAACCAGTGAGATGGATGGAAACGATGGAAAACAGAAAAACAGGCTAAAAGAGGTTTAACTGAAGACGTACAGCGGACAAGCTCTGAAATGACTTATATTTGAATATTATCTTGGATATTATGACCTTCCACTGCTGAAGTTTAACCATAGAACTATTAACAGCCACCCCATTATTATGATTATGAGTATTATTATTATTATGATTATGATGATGATTATGATGATGATGATGATGATGATGATGATGATGATGATTAGCTCTAACTGAGGGCTTAAAGACAGTAAATGTTGTCATTTGTAGATTATAAAGTCATTGCAGGTGAATCTGGTTTATGATGTTGAGCTGTAGAAATAACAGACATGCTCATAATCAGATACATATTGTTCTCAAATTAAAAAGATATTGATTAACCGTTTCATCTAAAAGAAAATATTTCCTAAAAACTAAGACGATATCCTCAAATATCTTGATTCACAACCTAAATATAGTCCTTTTCACATGAAACAAACTCCGATGCCTTGTTTTCTTCACATAAACTCAAATCGATTATTGATTATCCCAAAGGTCGTGCATTTGTTGCAGGTTAATTGCTGCAGCTCTGCCTGAAGGCGGCCGTTCATCTGCTCCGTATATGTTTGCTGGTTGGTTTGTTATGTGAATATTTGCATAGCGTTTTTTCCCATCAGCCCCTGCTTCCTTGCATCTACCTGCAGTGCGCCTGTTTATCTGCTTGTTAACACACTGAATGTATTTCCCGTCGTCTGTAAACCGCGGGACAGAGAGGGAAAGGCTGCCAGACAGCCTGAAGTGGCCTCAGGAAAACAGAGATGCAATGCTTCCTCATTCGTCAATGCTCGACAAAATCTGGTTCACGCTCACCCCCCCACACCCACCCCCCCCTGCATCCCTCATCCCTCCTGTAGCATGAGAGTGGCTCACTGGCTTCCAGAACATATTGATCCCAAAATAACATCAAAGCAGCCGCTGACTGACTTAAGGAGGAGGAGGAGGAGGAGGAGGAGGAGGAGGGGTAGGGGTAGGAGGAGGAAGAGGAAGAGGCAGGGGAAGAAAAGGAGGAAGAGGAAGAGCAGGAGGAAAAGAAGGAGGAAACCAGGTGTAGCTGCAAGGAGGGAGGTTGTAACCACTGAGCTGAGGCCGAGGCAGTGACGGTGGTGGGTGTTTCAGAGGTGGAGGACGTGGAGCGCAGACTTTAAAAGGTGGTGTCTGTCGTGGATGTTTCAGATGGCTCAGCAGGATTCAGCTTCAGCTTTAGATGTTGGACTGATTGATTATTCATGATCAAATCCTTCTACCTCAAATTTCTGCTTACTTAAAGACCGGGCTTAGAGGTGTCCGCTGGATTCAGAGATGATGGGATGTGACAAAGAGGAGGTGGGGGGGGGGGTGGAGGTGGACCGGCTGAAGGCGGGTTTGGACTCCTCCATCCTCCATCCTGTCTCCTCTGTGACCTCTTCAGCAGGAGGTGGCTGTCCCCGTCCTCCTCCTCCTTCCGCACAACAATAACTATGTTGTCAGGATATTTTTGTGGATGTGATCGGACTCAGAGTTGTACTTGGAGTTGACACTTATAACAGCTCTCTTTTACTCAGGCCTTCACCTTTGTTTCCACCCTAAAGGCAGAATCATATGTTTGTACCTTATACTCAACGTTCCACCTCCATCAGACGGTGGAAAAGAATATCCCATCATCAAGAACTTCTGTAAACTTCAGTCCTGTGAGAAGGATGTGAATCCCAAAGGTTGGAAAGTGTTTTCCCTCTGATGCTAAAGCCACATTAAACTGCACCATCAGCCCTTTTAGGACCATCGTGTCTGTGGTGACACACGTTTCCACCAACTGTCAATCAAACTCCTGAACTGATTGCACTATTAAGATGATCTAAACATCATCTGAAAGCTGATTGGGTTCTTCCTGTTGGTCTATAACACATTAGGGTAGAGGTCTGAGGAGGAGGGGTGAAAGTGGGTGGAGCCAAGAGCAGCAGAGTGCAGTCAGTGAGAGAGACATGGAAGATTTTCAGTTCTGTTATCAGTGTTTTAGTGGTGAATTCATGTAAATAATTGTGTATAATAGCAATAATGCTGTTTTGGTGTTTTCTACTACTGTGTTTTGATGTGTTTTTGTTGAGTTTTTCAGATTTTTTTTCACTGTTTTTTTTCTCTGTATTTTTCCAGTTTGTACAGTTCATTGATGAATGACTAGAATTAACTAAAAAATAAGAAGCTGGAACATGGACTCAGAATGTTCTAGACAAAGTGAAATGTTTGAGCACTTGTAAAATAGTTGAAAGTTTAATTCTATCATCTCATCAAATTTCATTCAGCACATTTACAAGAGTAAAAATCAAGTCTGTTCTCTTTTTTTGTCGCTCTAACACACTGTTTTAAGTATTTATGACATGTAATAATGATCATTGTTAATTATAATAATGATAATTAATTAATAGAGAGATATTGAAAGTTAAGTTCTTTCTGGAAAAAAAATTGTGCAAAATAATTGGCAAAAAAGACCATTTCTGACCCTTTTGTTGCAAAAAACAACAAATAAATCGAGGCAGCCTGTTATAATGGTAGCCATTAGTATCATAAATATTGACTTTGTTGGGTTTTTAGAATGTGTTGCATTACCTTTTATACTTCCTCAAAGGAAATCGACTTGAGCGTCCCAGACATCAGGGTAATTCCTTTATGTCACAGTGTAAAGTGGAGCGCTTTGGTCTGTTTTAATGCGTCTACTTAAGCGTTCATAACAGGCTGTGGATGCTTTACAGACCGACCGCTGAGGCGTCACAGCCGATTGTTCAGGACTTCACTCTGTTGGCGCGATGACACAAAATGAATATGGATTATGAATTCATGACAACAATAACAAACAGAACAATGATACCAGTAAATACAGCTGGAAGAAGCAACGCACCGCTTTCACTGCATCAAGACACAAAGTGGTGAGACAATCACACCTCCACGGATCAATCGATGCAGCTCAGCACGATCTGGACCAGGGTTCAGATATCAGCCGGTTTAGATTCCCTCATCAGTCGCAGAGTCTGAATATTTAACGTGCAGCCGCTTTAACCCTTTACGTCCTGAACCATGATTCCAGGTGAAGGTGCTGCTGTGAATTATCATCTGCTTCGGTGTTATAAAAGCTGCTGTGAGGATGTGTTTGTGTTCCTTTTCTTCAGTGGTTTTGCTTTGCTGTGCGTTTTAGGGTCAAAACAGGAGGAATAACAGAAAAATACAAAGAGAGGAGTGGATGTTTGACAGTTTTGAACGAAATAAGACACTGAATGTACATCAATAAGATGCTGAACATGAACTGTGAACTGGAACACACAGAAAAACAAGGATTTGAATTTAGGCCCAATAGTTTTTGTTTTGGCCTCATCCTTTTGTTTTTTATATATAAATCAGTCCAGCTGCTTTTTGACACTTGGTTGAACTCCAAAATCAGTGACATGTTCAAAACTAAAAAAAAATAAATAAATAAATAAATAAATACAGGGAAATCACTGCAACATGGGAAAACACAAAAAAGCAAAAAAAGCAAAAAAAAAAAAAAAAAAAAGTAAATATTTGTTTTTTAAAAATCCCAAAAAACTGATATCTATGGAAAGGACACGGTCTATTCTATCAGCAAGACTGAACATTTTTTTGTATTGAGTAAACAGTTGAATTTTTATGAATATTTAAAATAAATCTTACCTTCACAAAGCTCACCAGAGACGCGTCAGGGGTTAAAGGGTTAACCCATAAAGACCCAGTGCTACTTTTTTGTCAGTTCCTTAATGATTTTTTCTTTCTACTTAATTTTTCTTAAATGATATATCACCATTTATTATAATAATATCCTTTGTATTTTGGCACTTTTTTGGTGAAAATCTGGTATTTTCCTATGTTTTATTTACTGTTAATGTGCTTTAATCCCATTGTGATATTATATTTGAGGGTTATTATATCAAAAACAGAGAAAATCTAAGAGAAGGTGACTTTTCTAGGAAAATATATCATTAATTGACCATAGAGATAAGCATCTCCATCACCTGTCATTGATCAAACTCGATGGGTTTTACTGGTGAATCAATGTTATAGAAGAGGATGGTGTTTCCACGGTAACCACGGAGCCTCTGATTGTCCAAATGGGTCATATCTGATGACCATGAAAAGATGACAAACTGCGTTTTACACCAATTATTTACATGCATTGATAAGATTAGTGGATCAACAGGTATTAAACAGTTGATATCAGTAGATGCTTTGAGTTGCCAGGAGCTGTTTGGGTCTTTATGGGTTAAATATAATCGTATGTAGATTTAACTAAAAGCTCGAGTTATCAGTCTTTGAGGAATGTGGATATGGAGAATAAAAGGCAGCATTTCCCAGAATTAGAATTTATCTACAGTCAAGGGATGAATGTGCAGAAAGCAGAGAGAGCAGAGCATTATGGGTAGTTAGCATCAATGCACGTTCAATTATTTCTGCTGATAGTGATGTTTTTGTCAGGTTTGACTAGTCATAGTTTGCATAAAGTGTTCATGGTCATGATGTCAGAGTCATTCATCTGGAGAGTGTGGGTCCTGATTTATATATTTTAGATGATTTGTTGTTTTATACTTGGTTTGATCCTGTTTATAGTCCAGTTTATCATGGTATGGGCCATTTACCTGTGCATTTTGGTAGTTTTTTTGGACTCATTAGGACTTAATTCCACTATTATCTGTCAGTAGTTTGTAGTTGAAGTACAAGTGGAGAGGACGACAGGATTAGACCCCCATCTAAAGGAAATCTAATCTGTTAAATACACGAAAAAATAATATTAATATTTCCTCAGATAGGACTCGACTTTTCTACTTACAGGTTTTTAGTTTGTCAAAGCACCTTGAAACCATGTCCAGTTCATGTAGGGTTGTATTTACTCACTGATTTTTGATTTTCACTCCTACAGTTTTAAAACCAAATCCTCGCTGAAGTATTTCTGGTTTATTGAGACTATGGTGAGTCAGGTTGGACTACAACGGGCTGAATAACATCCCTAGAAGAGGAGAGAATGTTGAACATACTTGGTCAATACACTTTTGAATTATCTTTGTGGTGATTTCCAAGTTAACCTTTTATCTACATTTAACATTTACTAAGTGATTTATCATCATTTATTATTCAAAAGATAATATTACCCTCTGTTTTTATATTTTTCTGTGTAAATCATGTGCCTATATTATAAAAGCTGTGTGGCCTCTGTGTGTATGTGTGTCTTGGGATTCACACAAAATCCGTACAGAGCTGACTGCTACAGTTTTACATACTTATATATTATTGGTCAAGGAACAGACTAGTGAAATTGGCAAGTTGATCATACCAATATTTTAGGAGATATTAGTAATTTTGGAATACAACAGCCTTACAATCACATTGCTATACCCAGAACACTTTGGCTGTGACTGCTGGACAAATGTGGCACAGCATGCACAAATACACAACACCATAAAAACTACCACATCTAGAACCAGTGGATCCCCATAGGTCAACACGCTAGGTACCACCCCCCCAGGGGGCGTTGGGACACTTTTGGGGGAGTGTTTGTAATGAGAAAGCTGAAAGAGGGGGCACTGAGGCAGAAATAGAGTGTGTTAGTCTGTATAAGTATCAACATCAACCAACAACACCCCCCCCCCCTCCCCCAGACACAAGAGGTTGAGAAACAATGATGTAGATGTTCATCAAAGCTCAGACTAAAGTTGAGGGTTAATACAACAGAAACAGAGAAAACTGAAGAAAAACAGACTTTTAGAGTAAAATACATCATGAACTGAACATAAATCCCATGTCTCCATCCACTGTCATTGTGTTAACCTGCAACACTTAAGTTGATTTACTATTAAAAAGAATTTTAAGTTCATATTTATGAAAAACAACGTACAAACTAATTTGTACAATTCATTTGGGAATATAATAGGTTTATATGGTTTAAAAAAGAAAGTATTTACAGTTTATGCTGCTGTATTAATTGTTTTTGAGACGGTGATGTCACTTCCTGTTTGGCCCTGTGATGCATCACTTCCGGTTTATTTCCGGTTTTTCGGCGCTATAAAATGGCGAACGGTTCGTATTTCTGTTCTAGAGATGGGATTTATGGCTCTTTTTAGGGATCCGGATCTTGACGATCCGTTCCTTTCAAAGAGCCGTTCAAAAGA
>JAQQZY010000024.1:27530620-27544559 GCA_030068375.1 Ostorhinchus rueppellii | reverse complement strand
AAGCAAAAATTAATTTAAAAGTAAAAATGTCAAGTTGTCTGTAAAGTGTCCCGTCAGAGAGGTTTCAAATACTGTGTTTTGATCCATATTTCTATCACATAAACAAGGGCATGTACAAATAAACCAGACTTGTACCATATCATATGCAGGTTTAATATTTTTAATTATTTTAACTACTATTTCTGAGCAGCACTATTAAGTATTTAACACTGCCAGCATGTTAGCACAAGTCAGGTAGTGCTGTTTGACATAGAGCTGGGGTGAAATCTCCCACTTTGGCAGCTGAACATTTCTAAAGGTGCCGGTGTTTTCTGCAGAAACCTCAGACAATGAGCACGACTTAACTGCAGGCTACTTATGTCAGCTTCAAATACTTTGTCTTCGTGGTTATTTAGCATTTATCAGTCATTTGGAAATCCTGTTCAATCTCCCCGAGGTGAACAACAGTCTCGTCAAAGCACATCTCTGCGTTAGAGGCTGGCTGGGCTCCCTGATGCTCTCCTGTGCTTTGAATGTGGGAGAGCAGATCAATGGATCTACAGTGGCCACTACAGGCTGCAGCGCACTCACACAGGATCAGCAGTACAGTACAGGAGGGACGGAGGCCAGGCAGGAAAACAGAGGACGGACAAAGAGGCAGAGCCCGCGCTACACGTGCATTTTAGGGGTTAGGTTAGTGCATGCAGTTCCCATAATTATGGACAAAACATTAAATTGAGTCGCTCATTAATCAAAATAAATCTCACATATGTTGATGCAGTCACACATGCACATATGCACTCAGGTCCTCACTTCTCTCAGCATACATGGAAGCCATTAGTCCATTACCCTGTTGACTACTGAGGATTGGGGGCCATTTTATTCTCCCTGTGTTAATCAGGATGTCAGCTGGGAGTGTCACTTGTAATTTATCCATAAAACCACAGCAACTCCACAGAGAAGGTGAGCACAGTCATATTGACATAATATTGGACCGGAGGACAGTTTTGGGGGGGTGACAGATGATGTAGATTTTCCTCCCCCATACCTCCCCCCCTTTTACATCCTGAAATGGGACTTGTGCAACTTTCACATGGTTGCTTTACATCACGGACCCTTTTGGTAAAAGGTCAAGGAGTTTTTTTTTTTCTTCTTGTCTATTTACCCAAGATTTTCTTACACACATCTAAACTTGTAGCGCAAGCCGAGTTTTACCTTTTGAATACAGCTCATTTAAGTTAATTTCTCGAGGGAATTTGTCAGAGGTTTGACAGGCAAAGTGATGTGCTTCGCCCAACCACATTAATAATTAGAATCATGAAAGTAAAAGACTGTTTTCTTAGCCCCTTAACCACACAAAGTGTTCAGTATGTGTTTTAATGACTCTTAAGCCTGTGGTCTACAGCATCACATGTGAGAGTTTCTCAGCACACATCGTCAGGACAGATACTTGTTTTATGTACCTGCCAGGCAAAGCGATATTCCAGATTATGTTGAGCTGCGCCCACTCACTTTTTCTTCTCCAACACTCGTATATTTCTTCAGTTTTTGGCCTCTGCTGTCGCCAAAGCAATTTAGTCACAGAAAAACTGCGGGATCAGCAAAACTGTTCCACAAGGAGGTAGAGTTGGAAGTGTTGAAAGGCATCGGCTGCAACTCTTTGACTATCAAAATACTGTAAATCCCTAAACTTCCCTCTGCTTCATCAGTTTCTTAGTGTTCACCGGTGCTTTGGTAAATCCTGTTGGCTGAAGTGAGCGATGCAAACAACCAAAGCACTGCCTTGAGCTGTCATTATGGTATTCATTTAGGCTCAGAATATGTACATTAATATACTATGTTCTTAAATGTAGACTTCTTGTAACACCTAAAGCCCTTTTTACTTATTTATCTGTGTTTGAACAACCTCAGTTTTGATTTTTGCTGTTACATTCAGATATCCTTGCGCGGCTGCACAGACAACTAACACAGAGGAACGAAGAATTACAGGATTTCCCTTAGACTCAAAGACTACAGATGCTCCTCTTTGTAAAACAAGCATGAAAATGTATTCGATAGCCTGTAAAATAATTATATATAATAAAGCTGTTTTTTATTTATGATACTTAACAGCCGGCCATATGGTGTATACTGTTTAAATATTGTATTTTAGAATATTATACCACATATCTCCTCTGCACATAATCGCCTGAGCTTTGTGAGTCATCAGCATGAACATACACACAAACATACACGTACACACTTGCTCTCACAGAGTGCAGTGAGTGCACAGCTCAGACATGAATCTCCCTCCATGGGCTGGAGGAGTTGGGTTACTCATGAGCCTATAAACATGTGCTGGCAGCAGTCCAAGGCTCTGCACTGTAATTACAAACGTTAGAAACAATATATAAAAGACCCTTCCCCGGCAAGGCCGTGTCCCGTACTGCAATTAGCGTCCTTGTACAGAATTATCACTCTTAAGCAGCTACAGTCGAGCGGGTTGAGTGGGGCTCTGTAATTGGCAGTGTCCTCCTTGGTCTGCCAGAGGACAACCATAACATCTCTATTTATCTCTATCGCCCTCTTTATTTGTCTACAATCTGAGGTTTGACTAATGATGACTAACTACCTCTGTTGTGTTTTGTCCCAGTTCACCTCTACACGATGGTTCCTGGCATCACACTCCTACGTATGCACAGGGTAACGCGTGCACATGTCAAAAGCTGCCACGTAAATTAACACTGCACAGTCTGTACATGCCCTCATCTGTGAATCTACTGTGCCGCATGTACAGAAAAATCCCTTTTTATGCTCACAAGTACATGCATATTCGTCACATCACCCACGCACATGACACTGTAGCGTTTCAGTAATACAGCGTGCCAAAGTGTATGCAGCGAGTGGGTGCTACTGGGCAAGGGCAAGGCCACGGTGGAGCTTGTGTGTTGGTGTTGGGTGAGCATGTGGCAGAGAGAGTTGGCCAGTGTACAGGCCAGCAGAGAGGGTGCGGTGTGTTACATGTTCCACTAATGAGTTTCCTTGGCCAGGCAAGACCGTGGGGTGAGCTTATTAGTAAACAGGCTACAGAGAGGAGCCCCTACAGCCCTCTACCGCCGCTGCTGCTGCTGCTGCTGCTGCTGCTGCTGCTGCTGCTGCTGGCTCTCCAACAGATCCCTCTCTCGGCTTCTCTATTCATTGTGTCTCTCCTCTTTTTGTTTCTTTTGCTCCAAACTGTGTCTCCATTTGACTTAAAAATTCTCAATCTATGTTGATTTTTCTCTTTCTCTGTTTCTCCCCATTGCAGACTTGGAAATGGGCTCTGACTTCAGCCACATGCACAAGCAATTTGGCCAACAACTGAAATCATGGACAGACAGACTGGCGATCAAAGCGCTGGTGTAAGTACCATAACGTTTGCAAATGTAATATGTTGTTATTTAATGATGTATTATAATTCTTTGGTATTGTCTTGCATTTCATTTAATGAGATGAAGTCTGTAATTAGATGCTGTGTAAGTTTCATTTGTTAAGTGCATGCCATTTCACTGCTCTGTCTACCTCTATTTTCTTTCTCTTTCTGAGGCGTATTATAACATGAGCCTGCATCAGATTAAATCATAATGGCTGGATATTGTGCATTTATCCCATTGGAAAGGCCAAGCGATCCCAAGGGCTTTTTAGTGTGGTAGATTAAAAAAAATAAAACAAACATAGTCTTTAATGTACGTACACAGTCAACACTACAATCTTAATTGTCCACTAGCTGGAGTTGGAAGTCATGACTCTTTCTGTGCCTGGGCCGAGATCTGCTAGAAAATGGCTTCCACTCTCTGCCTTCCAGCTCTCTGCTCCCGCCGCCATTTTGTGTATTGCTGCCAAAGTAGTCAGGTAGCAGGATGAGAGGGACTGACTGAAGTGGGCGCAACTACTGAATTAAAATAAATAAGGAAATGATCGGTGAAAAAAAGGCACCCCGGTGAACAATACTAGGAAAACTAAATATGTTATTTTCTTAAGGGATGAAGGGCAGTTAATTGTTGCTGACTGAGCGCATACAAACAAGCAGCCTCCCCCCTGGCCTCTTCCCAGCTCCTCATCTCAATGGGCTAGCCTTGGGTGGACGCCATAAACGGTTCTTTTCCATTGGGGCGAATGTGCTGGCAGGGTCCACAGCTGCATGACCCCCTTCCACCCTCCATCAGTCTTCCCTTTCTCCTCTACACCACCGCGAGTCCCCCAGCAGCCCGGCCCTCACAGTTACACCATCCACACGAAAGAGAGCACACGGGCAAAGCTTTAAGAACTGCTTATCTACCTGCCTCCACCCTGTCAACAGTCCAGTAAGTTGTAGCTTGGACCCTAACTGCGTCGTATCATGCACTTAGTAACCCCGAGCCCCACCCTGCAGCTACAGTAGCTAGCAGCCCACAGCGCTGGAATTCTGTATGTGCCAGGCATTTGATTACATGTGCAGATGTTATTAAAGTCCTCTTATCCTCTGACCTCAAGACCGCAGATACCATATCAAGATAGGATGCATTTGCTGGCTCTTTTCTTTACTGCAAAACTTACCTCGCAAAGTTATTTAGCACTCGGTATGCCCTGTGATAGCAGCTGATTCGTACAAAGACGAAGATGTTTCAACTTTAGTCTGCAATAACTAACGAAACCTCAATTTACTTTTTCAGTTGAATCGAATTTGTTACACAGTGATTTTCCTTCATTATCCAGCCCATTCACAGATTAGAAGTATCACCGCTTAATGTGGAATTTTAATGCAGTGCTGAAGAGAAGTTCATTAGAGTTGTTAATTTTCTCACATTGAAAGTAATCTTATTTACTCTGGCTTAACTCACTGAATGTCAGAAGCTATTGGCACATAAATGATGTCTCTTTTTGTAGTGTAACAGGTACAGTACGGTGACCAGTTGACCAGGCCCTTCAAATATGTGGTGCTAATTTTTACATATGTGAATGTTCAAAATGCAACCAATCAGTGTCACTGGATCCAGATATGTTAATAGCTCGCACAAAAGCACAGCACGATCTATTTAAGGAACATAAGTGATGCTGTAAACACTAGCTCTCTGTCTCAGTGTGTTACTTTGCTGGCATGTAACTGATTTAGACCCCATGTGCAAAATATAGCAGAAGTCCCTCCAGCAGTAAGAGTTGGCCTATTTAGGTCTATTACAGACAAGCTCATTGACAGACAGTGACTTAGCGAACAGTTCAGAATACACTCTGTCCCCTTTGGCTCCCCACTCCTTAATCTGGCCATGTGTTTGCATATGGGACATAGTGGCCTCCATATTGTGTTTGTGGAATGAATTATGAATGCTATTGCATAACCGTGGCTTGTTTCTAGGGCATATCTCTACAGTATCTACCCAGAGACCAAAGCATGAATACATTTACCCAGCATAGACCTCTTGGAAATGATACTGTGAAGCTGGCCTAGCTGCATTTGTTTATGCTTATATGGAGCAGATGGCCATGCAACATGGTCCACATATCACACACTGGCTGCCTTCCTGGCACTGCCACACACATAAATGCTTATAGGCTGAAATGTAGGACTATTTGAAAGGGATTCAAGTGTACAGAAATTGATTCATTTTTCAAGTCTTATAAGTTATAGAGGAAAATGTATTAGGTCACTCTATCGGTGTATATTACTGCATACTTCCCTGCGTGTTGGCAGCAGTCCTGAAACTAAAGGCACTAACACTAATAACTGCAACCAAATCAAGGTCTTCAATGCAAACTGGGGTTAACTGTGCTGTATTTCCAGTCGTAGATTTGAGCTATAACTGCTAACCACAGTATTAGGACTGACTACAGCCAGCTGTAGCCTGGGGGTAACAAGCTCTTCAAGGTTGCACACTGTACAGATGCCTGTCTGTCTACTCTGGCCCTCTGTCTGTCAGCTGAAGTTCATATCCAGGGAGAAAGGTATTTGTCCCACCATCTAAATATAGCTGGCGACAGATGCAGCTCGATGGGGCACTGCCCAAGCTGAAAGGGGCCCTGTAGACAGGCCAGAGCAGAGTTGGGCATGCAGACGTGTCAGGACTATAGACTTCCCCTAATAGACAGGGTCTCCACAGGTCAGCAGCCACATGGTAGTGCATGTTTCACCGGGCTCCAGTAGTGGGGTTACATGAAGACTACCTGGGGAATCTTTTGGAAAAAATACTCCATATGATATAATACAATAATCTGTGATATACGTACTGCACATATTGACAGTGCATTGTGGATCAAATATCCCAGCCCAGTCTGTTGAAATCTGGAGAATAATAAATTGAGTTTAATTGAGATTAAATTCTACTGGCCTTATCATAGACTATCATAAAGAATATAACCTATGTATAACCCTCTACAGTCTAAAGTCTTTCATTAGCATAATTGCCTAATATTCAGTCATATTTTTTAGGTCATAACCAATGATGCAAAATAAAGCAGCAGTAATAAGAGAGTAAAGTTACACATTTGTCTCAATTTGGCCAAAGATATGACATGCATTTATACTGTGAGGCTAACAATGTACACACTACATTTTTCAATTTCTTTTTGTGCGTGACCATAGTAAAAGTAGTTTGATTGCTTGTGTTAGAGGAATGCAAAATTTCAGTTTGATCACTGTCTTATTAAAAAAAGACTCCAAAGTAGTAACTGATTTCAAGGTCCAAAAAATTCATGAAGTTTTTGGTGGTTTTCTTTTTGTGCTGCAGTGTTACAGACTATCTTGAGAAGTAAAAAAAAACAAAACAAAACAAGGTTGTTTCAAACAATGTCTTTGTGTTCAGTTTTCCCATCACCATTTACTGAAGAAGGAAAAACTTTCATATTCACTCTTACCAACTTCTCTGGTACAAATAGATAGATTGATCTGTGGTGATATGGATTTTTTACAAACTGTTGGTGTCAGCAAAATATCCAATAGCGGCCACTTGTTTAGATCAGGCTTTTCCTTTGGAATTATTTCCTTGGAAGGAAAATAACTGCACAAAAAATATTTTCCATCTACATTTTTTTTATAGCTACTTTGATGTTCACTTCCAGATTCAATGATTCATTACTTAAGGCAGTTATCCAGCTTCTAATTAAGCTAATTTAGTTCAGTTCTGCCAGTTTCATTTTATGGGTCTAGTACGGATCAGTTTTCTCTTCTAATATGGGTTTGTTTAGTTAAAGCAAAGTACTGTGATTAAAACTGACTCTCCTGACCTGAACTGTAATGGACACCTGTCAGCTCTTCACAAACAAGAAGTTTCCCTTTAGGCCTCTGTACAGGCAGGCATCCTGCTGTGCATCCAGCAGCCTTACCATGTCTATATACACACATGTGCATGCAAGTATGTGTATTTACATGTGACTATATACTGTATAAGAGAGATGAGAAGCAGCTGGCAAGGTTGGACTCAGTGGTCTGGGTGACCCCTGCTGTGTGCCCTGTCATTACAATGATTGGGGTCGTTTTTTACCGCTAAAGATGGGGCCAGGGGCCGCACTGGGATCAGCTAACTCTGCCTAATCCAACCCTCTTCACCTGGCATGTTTATAGCTCTGCTGGTGGATGGAGTGGTGGGGGGCAGTTACTGGGGCCGGTTCATCTCACAGCCTGACACGCAGACACACATATTCTGCACGTAAGCGTGAGTACGTTTGCACTTTGCACATGTGCAGATACACATGTTGGTTGGTCCTCAGTCAAAACATCAGACTTACACAAATGCCGAAATATTGATGCATTAATACACATTGTACCAAGACCCACACACATATGCAAACACTTTCATATACACATGCATCTATAATCTTCCACATCTCTGCCTCTCCTCATACACCTCCCCACAAGGTTTGCAAGCTCAATATCTGCCTCATGTAGAGGTGACAGAGAGGTCAGCCTGTCTGACTTTGAGCAGAATCCCCCTGTGGCTTGCCCCAGCCATCCCCCCTGGCATGTGTAACAGGACCTGCCCATGCTGTCTCTTTCACACACACACACACGCACACACACACACACACACACGCACTCTCTGCCCACCCAACCCACCCCCTTGTCCTCCTCCTCCTCACACTGTCTCCCCCCTGGCCCTGGTATAAATAGATGGGTCATGCTTGCTGTGCTGCCCTGAGGGGGTTGTGGGGAGGCACAGAAGCCATGCTTCACTTTATAAATGCTCTACCATGTCTATCTGGACTTGGACTGTCTGAACCCAGACACCACTTCACTTGTTGTGGGGCACAAGCATACAGTAGATCTACAGACAGGACAGTGCACATATTCTGTTTATTCATGAATGTATCCGCAATATCAAGGATTCTATACATGTATAAAAATGAGGAGCATAAAAATACCTGTGCTTATATTGAATACTAAGCTGTATATACTCACAGAAATGTGTGGTAACAAAGTATCAAAATGTTTCAGACCCTGTTGATGCTTGAAAGTGCTTTAGAATGATGAAAAGTTTGTCAATATAGCCTGGTAATAACTTGAAACTATTTTTAAGTTATGATAAAGTAAATGTATATAAAAATGTATGATAAAACAGTGAGGTTTGTAAGGTTTCTAGTTTGTAGGTCCTGTATTTGTCCAAAATGTAAGTAAACTGGCAAAATAATATAATTTGTACACTCACTGTCAATTTGATTATTTTGGTCACTAAAGTGTGAAAAAGTGGGATGTTCTCAAGAGACTATAATAAAATAAAGATTCAATGGAAAAAAAAAAAACAAAACAACTGAATTTACGCTCACGTATTGTGTAAATGTCGAGCTGCTTTTGCCAGATTACCTGCCACAATGACTGACCACAGACCACAAGAAGCCCATAGATTAGGTTACAAGGTTATAGCACTCCACTCCGTCTTACTATCACTGCAGTGAACATCAGCTTCAGTATTGATTGATCTCTGCTCTGTAGCACTTAGACTGAAGTGTGATTAAATTAAAGTGGCTTTTTAAGCAGTGTGTGCCTTTGCTGTGAATGCTGTGTGAAAATTTGATGAGGTAAATGAATATCATGTTTTGCAGCATTCTCAGAAAAGGGTATTATTTTTGTGTCGTGGGGCTGTGTTCTTGTGCATGTGTGTGCGTGTGTGTGTGTGTTTGTTTGTGTGTGTGCATGTCCCACAGTGTGTTGCTGTGTTTGTGTGACATTATTAGATGATGAGGTGTAGAAAGAAGGTCTTTGCACCACAGCCCTTCTAAACAGCTAATGGTGGATGAAAGCTGAAGAAGCGTATCACTTTACACACGCTGTACCTTCATGTGAAATGCTACTTGCTGAGTTTGCACACTTTTATGAAGGTAGTATTTAGAGACGGGCAAATTGTTGCTACAGCAGGTGTTTTTAGATTATATTGCATAACTGTGTAAAGAGGCCTACACAGGTTTGCACATGCCTGTGTCTATCTGTCAGTGTGTGTGCACTTGCATTGTGTATTAGTCCTCAGCTGTAAGTGTGTGTATGTGGGTGTGAGTGTGAATATTTTCCTGTCACTGGATGATAGCAACTGGCCTCACTTGAAAGCAATAGCTTTCCTGGACATGCACTCTGTTGGTCAGGACCCCAGAGCCATCTACTATATTAGATTGAAGTATGTCCAGTCAGCAGAGTTGAGAGGACCATGTGGACTGACCTTACCTTATGAAGTCTGGGCCCCACACAGTGCTTTTGCAGGGCTGCACAATGGGAATGCACCCTCATATGACTGCTGATAGACTATATGCACAATTTTCCATATGTAGTTGCTATTTTAGCAGTTAAATTGACTACTTTGTTTGATGTTAGAATGGCATGAAACGTTACCAATGATTACCACATGATATGAATATGCTTATTGTACAGGATTATGCTTTTTCAATCCACTATACTTGCCAGTGAACTGCTCTCTATGTGGCTTTTCTGTCATGACAGTCTGTATACATACTGTTAACACATTGCCTGTCTTCATGTGATGGAGGTGTTGATACTCCTCAAGTGCATCTATTAACCTGTAAGGGTGTGTGCTTGTGCTTAGCGTACTCACAATGTACTCACCCAGTGTTATGCTGTAAGTAAGCCAGTGTTGAATAATGCAGAAAGCCGCAGGCTCACCACTGAGCAGACGCTGTGGGGCCTCTTAGCTCAAGCCATGTACATACTTATATTTATACATATCTGTATTGTGCTGTCATCTACATTTTATATTACCAACATAACATAACATAACATAACATAACATAACATAACATAACCTGATCACAAGGGAATATATTTCAACAGTTAAAAACACCCTTATAAATGCTGCCTCTCTAAACATCACCATGTTGTGTCAAATGCTACCACTCCATTCCCATTGCTGCTAAAGTAACACATTTTTCCCTTCCTTTCAGATGGCGTTTACCTGACATGCTGTTGAAACTGTGATGGAGAGGAGAGGCAATAGGCCAGTGTTGCCCCCCTTTGCTGCGTGTTAAAGAGCAGGTGAGAAACATTAACAGCAGCAGCAGCTGCAGCCCTCTGTTCCGCACATGTGGGCCAAGATATGCGCGAGCTTGAGTTCACCCACTCTATACACTGGTCACTAATGTTAACACTGTCCTCCCTGAACCACACAGTACTGAGAAAATTAGGAGAAACAGATGTTTAGCATAAGAGTTGCTGCTGCAGTAGGGTAACAGATTTCAGATTTATAGATCCAAGTATAAATTATCCTGTAAATTCTCAAAGTACAACACAGTACTGCGTGATTTTGAGGTTCCAACTACTTTCTGATAAATCCTTAAACTCAATGCCCTTTAAAGCACGTCGTTTGTCACATTTGAATATGGAAATATCTTGGCTTTACCTTTTGTTTGGGACATATGTACATGGTCATTTGAATTCCCCATGTCTCCAGTCGTGAACTGAATGACCTGACTCTGTATCCGACCATAACAGACTGCCGTCACACTGCACCAGAGGAGAGTGGCATGTGTATTTGTGTTTCTCTGAATCATAACGATGGTTTTGTATTCACTGAGGTGTGTCAAAGCAGATTACCTGCATGAACGAGGACCTAAAAGGAGTTTATTTAAAAAACTGTCCTTTGGGGTGAGGTAGTAGGTTGTATAGTTTTAGGGTCATACCCTCCCTGTCAGATAACTATACAACTTACTGTCTTTCCTGAAGTGGCTGTAATGTCATCAGATGCCATTGTTGGACCGTTTGGATCCGGATCAACACTGGAATGTCCAAGTTTACATACTGACTGCTAAGAACATAACTCATGTGCTGGAAGTGATAGTGGATGAGAAGTAGTTTTCCATCTTGTGATTTTCATGGTCGTACTGTATAACTTGATGTCAATAAAAAAAGTTTTTCCCACTGTGGGTATGTTTGGTGGTTCACTTTTTTTTCTCTGGATGTGGCAACAGTCATTTATAATTATCAAAATGAACCTAGAATATTTTTCCTAATTTATTTAAGCAAAACATGTCGTATAAATGTACAGTATGTGTGTGTGTACAGTATTGTACATAGCGTGGTTGCTCGTCAGTAGTATGTTTCTGATGTTCGTACGGGGTGAGGTAGTAGGTTGTGTGGTTTCAGGGTGGTGATTTTGCCCAATCAGGAGATAACTATACAACCTACTGCCTTCCCTGAAGGGCAGCATTACTTCACCATACAGACAGTAAGGGTGTTGAACTAACATCATCAGAATTGAAACAGAAAAGAAAAGAAATTCACAAATCAGGTCTTACCCAGAAGGTAGTCATCCACATTCAGGACCGAGAGGTAAAGTGTGTCTTTTTTTCCCAATTTGTCTCTGTTTTTGTTTATCTTGATTCAATTTATAAGTAATAAACTAGCATGTAATTATAAATTGATTTGTCTGTGTCTCTTATTTGTTTTTGTTCTTGCAATACTCAAATGTTAAAGTATAATTTCAGACCACCAACTCAACTGGTGTCACATTTTCCGAAACATTTGCCAAAACATTTTTCTTTCTGTGATAAAGTTTGAAAAGGGATTATGTTGATGTATTTGGTCTTTTCTAGTAAAAGCAGAAACCCAATCAGTTGAGCAACTGATGCCAACTTTGTTTTTGTGCATATTAGTGTTTCCACTTTGGCAGATTGGATATAAACAGTCATTTCCAAATTATCATCTCTTGGAAGAAGATTAAAAAACAAACAAACAAATAAAACACTGAAACTATGGCAGGTAAACCCAGAGTTGACTCCCTCTACACACTCCTAACTGAGGCACATCCTGAAACCCCAGATGGCCATGGCAGAATCACACGTCCTGAGCTACAGCATGATTCATGCAGCAACAGATGATGCTTACAGTTCTCAAGCTCTCTCTGGCCAACAGCACATATAAATACACACATGCGCACACACACACACATGCACACAGATGACGAGGTGAGTGCCAGCAGCTATCAGGCCGACTTGGGCATCAGACATGCCTCACTGTCTGGGACTGCAGCCCCATATCTCATATCAAGGTCAAGCTTGTCATTCACAATAAAAGCCCTCAGTCACCCCGGAGTCTTCACTTCACTGTAAGGTACCATTCATCAACTTTACTCAAATATGCTTTTAACTTTAAATAGATAACTGTACTTGTGTCAAAGAACAAGTCATTTCACCTGTAAATGTCCCGAGCTAGGTCTACAATCATGAGATAATGACAAGTATAATGTAAAAATCTCACAGAAGAGCTGTAATCTTACAACGTGGGAAAAAAAAAAAAACAACCCACATTGAACTGTGCTGCATCCCATGTGTCTAGACCAGATTTGGATTTATTTGTATTTGGGCTACACCCACTGAGTAGCTGTCCCCTGCCAGCCACCATATTGAATTGATTTGAGCCTTGGCCCTGGCGATAGAGCAAAGTGGACTGCATACTAAGCCTGATGAGACAATGGCTCTGTGTGCATCCTGTCTCTGGGATGCATCTCTAAAGGCCATCCTCCATCCTTCATCTCCTCTTCCTTCACCACTTCACTTGCAAAGAGGTTTGACATCCACCCGGGGACATTCTTTTCCCATGCAATAAGGAATTAATGAAAACCTTTTGAGACTTGAGTCTGAAACATAAGAGACAGAATTCAATAAGGTACTGCCGGTTTATCCAAAGTTGCCAAGAATGAAAAATAAATAAATAAATACAAATAAAATACTCAATGCATTGTTTTCCTAAGCCTTCATATGATGTCATAGCTGTATAAATGGAATAGCGTTATTGATTGAATGTAAGTGGATAGGATTGAAGGTTGTGTGTGGGCTGGTCTCTTAAATAAACTGTGTGCAGTATGCATTTGCTGAAATGAAGAAATCCTAAGCCTGTTTCTAAATAGATTCTGCAATCAATTAATCTGTGTAATGGTGATTATATTCTGTCAGAAATGTAAGGAAGGGAAATTAAATAATTTTCTCCTATAGCAGTGATTTACTATTAACTCAAATGTTAATCCTCTTTACATAAGAATAAACAAAATAGCTTATATAACAGCTAGAGCAAACAAGTCTCAAGTACTTATAGAAGGACAAAATCGCCACCCAGTGGTTACTTATGTACAAGGACATGACTGTACACCTGTGTTAGCAAGCATTAAAGTACAGATTAAAATCTGAGTATTGACAATAAGTTATATCATTAGGGCGTTTATTCAAGAAAAATCTAAACATATGTGTTGATGTGAAAATGGAGACTGGATACATATAATAAAAAAGCAGGATTCAAACATCACTATTTCTTTCTGTCCAGCAGATGGCAGCAGAGGTCTGTCCACTGCCATAGCTCCATAGTGACCCACTTATATTTAAAGAGGTTCTTAAACTGGAGCCTTATATCCACTAAAGATGTGAATTCCAGGTCCCAGAAAATCTAAAACTGATATAAAAAGTCACAAACATTCATTCATTCATCTTCTATACCCGCTTTATCCTCACTAGGGTCACGGGGGTCGCATGGAGCCTATCCCAG
>JAQQZY010000024.1:27492513-27510011 GCA_030068375.1 Ostorhinchus rueppellii | reverse complement strand
GTCCCAAGGATCGCCCGGGAATCGAACCCGGGTCCTTCTTGCTGTGAGGCACGTGTGCTAACCACTGCACCACCGTGCCGCCCAAAATAATCGTGATATTGAATTTTTTTTTCCATAATCGAGCAGCCCAACCAGAAATTATGACAAAACAAGGATGTTTTTGATGAAGTTTCCTATTCTTGTTAGAAAAAGTTTAACTCTGATAGTAATAACTGTTTGGAACAGGAAAGGTAGTTAATCTAACAACTTCATGCAACTTGTTTGTGAACAGAAAATGCTTAGCCATTTGTCACTATGGAGTATTAATAGTTTGTCATAACGTCTTATTATTGCTAACTATTCAGTCAACCCCTGTTCTTGTCTGGCGTAGCACTGGCCTGATATCTTCACTATATAGTGGAAAGGTTGCAATTATTTTGTCAATTCTTAGCCTTTCTGTAATGGGAATATTAACTCTGGGTGATACTGAAATATACTACGTGATGGTAACGGACCTTAACTTTGGATGCACCCTACTATAAAATAAAAAATCTGGATCACTGTAGAAGTATGGTGGTCCAAAGACCCCCAACTGATTGTAAAATAACAAACACAGCAAGTTCTACTTTCAGGTGATTTATGCACCAGTGAAAATCTGACGCAGTATTTCATTTGTGATTACATCCTCCTGTATTATCTGAATCCTGTACTACTTGTTGAGTCAAATCTGACTTGGAAACATCATTTCTACAGAATTTAAACAGCCACAGACTGTGAATTAATTTGACATTTGAATGACTCATCTCTGTTTCAATGAACAGGACGATAGAGATCAGAATAGTTTACATGCTTTGGATACATCTGCAGCCAAGGTTTAAGCCATGCATGATCACTTTGCAGGTTAGCAAACTTAATGCAACATGACAACCATTTCCTTTTTGGCTTGATTTTTCACTGTCTGTTCTGAACTGGGTGAAGAAGAATTGCTGAATATTTAGGCTGCAGGAGTGATCAGGAGGGAACAAAAACAACAAATTTGAAAATATGCACCCGTTCCTCTTTGCTGTCTCCTCTCTGTCCAAAGCAGAAAAGTAATTGTAAAAGTAGATGACCTGAAACATGTCACACCGCTATTAAAAAGTGAAGCCACTTTTCTGAACTCGTTTGTGGAGGTAGAGAGTAGAGACTGACTGAATCTAATTCCAGATGTCACTCAGGTTTTTAACTGTGCCTCATTTCTGAAAACCTGTAGGAGTGGCTAAAACCTCCCATCTGAGGATAGATTTTCTACAACCTGAAGACAGAGTCCAGAGAGGGCTGGAGAGTTCTTGTTTCCACTGGAATTACAATGCAAAAACAGGTCATTATGTCATTTTTACCTAATGACCACAAGAGATAATCAAGCGCTGCAGCTTTAAGTAAATAAATTCTCAGTTCCACTTCACATATTCTATTAGATTTAGTGTTTGCAGCTTCTGAACTCGAGATAACATTTTGTCTTTGGTACACTGAGTAATTTTACTACAGTAGCAAATTAGTGTAGCTCTGTCACTAGGCCTGTGTTCTGCCTCTCCACAAACACGTAGGCTGGTTTGGCAGCCAGAAAGGGGGAACTCAGGACTCCAGTGTCATACTGGAAAATGTAATAAGAGACCCACAGCCGTCTGAGCAAAGAGGAATGCTCCCAACTTGATTTTGTTGTCATCTCAGTTTTGGTCTTTTTTTCTTTTTTCTTTTTTGGCAATCTGCATTCTATTCTTTTTGCCCTTGGCCACACACTGGCCACAGGGTATTGTCATCTGTTGGTCGACCATCTATCCGTCCATCTGTCTGTCCCGAAAGTTTGCCATGCACTGATAAGTCAAGCTGAGGGTTTTCAAGTGCGCACATGTTATAGCCTCCGCCAAGGAGGTTATGTTTTTGCCAGGGTTTGTTTGTTTGCTAGCAACATTAACTCCAAAAGTTATGGATGGATTCTGATGATATTTTCAGGATATGTCCGCTCTGGGTCGAGGAAGAGATGATAAAATTTTGGAGGCGATCCAGATCACCGTCTGGATCCAGGAATTTTTTAAAGGGCACTTTATCATTGCAAGATAGGGCATGGCGGCACAGAATTGCATATGAGGTCATTCAGTGGAGGAAAGTGCAAACACTACCTTGGTGGAGGTCTCCGAGTGCTTTTCTAGTTGTTTTTAGTAATGCAGAAACACCATAAAGACAGCAGAAATGAAGCAGTTTAACTCTCATCTCAACTGAAATCATTTAAATGTGTGTGTTCTAGGGTAATGGTGATGGTAAAGGTTTACAGGTTCCCACAACACGAGTGACATTTTTAAATTGTGTTAACTGATGCAAGTCTGAGATATTCTGTTTACAATTGTATTAATTTAGATGAGCAGAAACGTTGATGTCCAGGACAGTGAATACGGAACAGTTTTGTTTAATTAAAGCAGTAGGCCTAATCTGAAAGCGATTAGGAAACAGGAACTTTTCTGATTACCAGCTACCCACCAAACAGTTATTTTAACTAATGACTAAACTACACATTGTTTCATTTAATCATTTACTCTTGTTACAGATTAAAAGAACACTTTGGAATATTGCATAGCTTAACCGATAAAGACCTAAACGGCCACTGTCTACCAAACCCATCTACTGATCTAAACTGTTAAATACCTGTGGATTCACTGATCTTGTCAATCCAAAATAAATAATTGGTGTAAAGTACAGTTTGTCTTCTTTTCATGGTCATCAGATGTGACCCATTTGGACGTTCCATAGTTCATATGGAAACATCTTCTGCAACATTGATTCACCAGTAAAACCCATGGGAGTTTGACAAATAGGCTAAAAGTGCATGGACTTGTTTCAGTTATTGATAACTTTGCTGAAAAAGTCACTTTTTCTTTACTTTTCTATGCTTCTGATATAATAATAACATTTTAATCTGAGCTTTTATGAACATTTACATGATCAGTGAGTTGAATATAGGAAAGTACCTGATTTTCAGTGAAAATAACTGCAAAATACAGAGGATGATATTGTAAGTGATAAATCATGTTCAACAGAGAGGCATGAATGAATTTGGGAAGTGCCATGGAAGTAGCACTAGGTCATAATAGGTTAAAGTGATGCCTTCAGATTAGGGTTTTCATTTTTTGTTGTTTGAGGAAAAAAATCAAAGATGCTGAATTAAAATCCATAAGAGGAAAGAATGGAAGAAAGAAGAGCAACGCCTCACATTTTAGACGCAGTTACACACACACACACACACAAAAAAAAATGCTACTGTTGCTCTACTATTACTAGCATACAGAGGACATACCTGTGCTTCAATCATGCACGAGACGTACACTGTCAAATGATGTGGTACTCTACTCAAGGTTGTCCACCAGAGTTCACAAGGTTACAGATTTAGAGCTTTGTCTGCTGTTGCTGGGCAATGAGTGTATTTTGGCGGAGCCTCATGGGACGGAGCAGCTGGCTGAGCTGTACAGATTCAATTGAACATTCCTCTCTCTTTGACACTATCCAAGATATGTACATTCTGCTGCATTTTGCATCAGAATGCAATGGGAGAAAAAGAAAACCAATGAACAGGATATCTTTAGGGCAATGATAGCCTGAATCATAAAAAAGATTGAGTTAAGGTGACTCATAAAGGCCCTTTATGGAGTTGTCATCTTTGTTTAATGCAAATGCCTCCGTTGACTTCACTGTACAGAGATTGCAGCTTTATCGATGCAATCCTCCCTCGTCTAGAAAATGATTTAAAAAGTAGTTTGAAAAGATTGCAGGTCTTTCGCCACTGAGACGTTTACCCTTTGGATGTACTCCGGGAAGGTTTTGTAATGGATCTCAGTTTAAACCTTGCAGCTGATTTGGAAATAAGTACAAAGTGGCAGCCAGAAGCCAGAGTTTGGCACCAAAATGAGGTGTTGCTTAAGGACAACAGTTTGCAATTTGCTGTTTAAGCAGCTGGGAACAGAGAGGGTCAAGCCGACTGTGTTCAGCTGTGAGACATGTAGCACACTGGGGTCGCATGGTCGGCTTTGGCTGTACGTCAAGGTTACACAGCAGCTGTGTCATTTCTCCATATGACCTGACGGTTGCTGACACATGAGGATATAACTAAAGCAGAACAAATAGCATGTACAATTATTTATATCTGCCAGTATAGCATGACTATGTGGTCGTATACATTATCATTCCCTTTAACAACATGAAAGAATTTCTAAACTCTTTAACATACAACATGATTATCAGAGTTAACTTCTTTTAACCAATCATTAAGAATTTAACAAAAAACTTATATCTTGTAGCTTCATCAGAAGAAAGACATTTGGTCAGTAGGGCAGGGTATCATGTCCAATTTCCATAATCGATTCGATGTCGATTCACAAGGTTCTGAATCGATTAATCATGATTTGATTTGATCCGGTATTGATTCAATCCAGTATTAACTGATTGATTCAGATTTATTTAGTGAACACTGGAAAACAGAGCACGTGCCTCCGAAGTAGAATTTTGAGCTGCAAACATTGATATTAGAAAGGAAATAACATCTGACATTTTAGCAGTAAATAGATGAATCTACTCTTAATGAATGGGACATAAACATTACTGTTTCTACAGTGGATCAGAGCAGACTTCTGCATCTTTATTCAGTTTTATGACTGGTGGCTTCAACTCGCATGGCATGAAACCCAACTAAATAATAACCATAAGTTCAAGTTCCGTTAAATACATCCACTAGCACTACATCGTAATCATCCTTACATCAAAGTACTGGTCTTAGCCAAATTTGAAGGCATTCTGTTAAACCATTTATGAAATCTTCAGTGTAATGGGGACAGAAAACCTACGAAGTGTAAAAATGTAAGGTACATGTAGTTTAGTGTCTGTTTTTACAGTTATACAGTACCCCCTGGAGCCCCTTTTATACTTTGTTTGCATGTCGTTTTGTTTGTTTGATATCACCTCTGGTATAATCTTCCCCAAAACTGACACCATAAATCTTATTTGATCTCAAAAACATACAAAAATAACATTAACATATGTAGCAGTAAAACCACCCTGACGTTATCAACTGTTTTTCAGCAAATTCCTCTTTATGCAAAAACAAATTGCAGGAGAGCATAGATCGTAATACAGACTGCTGTCAAAATCAAAATATAAGTTAATGTGTGAGCTCAATGGAAGTAGATTTGTTTATTTGATAAAAATATATAATAGAATCAATCATTCTAATGTAAAATACTATAGGCTATATTAAATTATTGTTTCTGGGTCAAAACACGGTTTTCTAAATCTCTCTGATGGGACATTTTAGAGTCAATTTGACAGGTTAGTGTTGCTAAATGACCCACATTTTTACTTTTAAATTCATTTTTGCTTTAGTTAGTGCAAAACAAGGAGCTACTTTATACTCAAATAAATGTTGGAACGGTAATCGATTAAATATCACTCTCTGGCAGGACATTACTGTGTTTTGACCCTGCTAAGTGCTGCAGTTGATCACAAGGGGCTGTATTTGGTTTTGTTTGTTTGGAAAAATTCACACACCTGTTTTCATGTTGTTGTTTAGAGTCTACTAGAAACACCCACACCTGCACACACACACATGGAGGCACACTTTCCACCATGTAATCGTGTGCTATAAACAGCCAGTGTGAGGGGTCAGGTCACCCCAGGCCTTTGAAGTTACGTGATCCACTGTCACATTGCACCTTCTGTCATGTTTTATGGTCAGACTGTGTGGCTTTGGACGTATGTGGACATTTAATTGTTATTTTGACAGTGGACACGCTGTCAGTGCAGAGGTCAGAGTCCAGGAGGGTTTATGTAATTCACATTTTGTGCTTGGCTATACTGTGCAAAGACAAACACGTGTCTGGAGTAACACTTGTACATTTTAACGTCTTGATCTTTTTACAGGAGAAACATTGAAAAGCATTGTACAAATTTGAGTATATGATGTTTTCTTTAGTTGGATATAAAACACACTAAAACGGATATGCACAAGTGGTTCAAAAAATGTAAAAATATAATATTCTGAGGGACATGATGGATATTTCAAGTCAGTTTACACTTGAACATTAAACAATAATCAGCCAACAGTTGTAAGGGACACATTTTGTTTCTCTAAAGGGAAATATTTTAGACTATATAAAAAAAAAGTACCTGAAATTGTCAAAGTGTTGCCAAAGATACCAACATATTGGATTGCATAGAAATGCACTGAATACACTTACCCCCATGGTCAGACAGGTGGTCAGTCTCTATAGTGGGGAACACTAACCCCATGGGACCTTGGACCAAAGTGTCAGAAAGTGACCAAATAGCACAAGAATCACTAAAGAACAACTTTTACAGCAAAAGCAATGATGAAAGCTACAAGTACTGTTGTGGTTTTCACCAGTGGACACAGCTCTAAATGACAAGGACGGAGTTTGATGCTGAAATGGCAGCATTTCTTGTACACAGGTGAGTTTGATTATGTGACTTTTTAAAAATGTGTTTATTTAACCAGGAAAAATCCCAATGAAATTAAGAACTTCTTTTACAAGGGAGTCCTGGCCAAGATGGACAGCAGCAAATACATCACACAGTTTCAAGATTACACAGTTAAAATGTATAAAACACATTTGGCAATAAATAGGAGGGTTCTCTCCAGAAATTTATACACACACACACATTTTTCTGGCTGGTCCTCCTCGGCTATATGGGCCGAGGTCACCACCAAAGATGCAACAAAAAATGCAGAGATCATTCTCTGATCATCAGGCTTTGTAAAACACTTGTGTTTTGTCATGGTTTGTGTCATGTGGATGTAAACAGGAAGTGAGTTCACGTGTGGTCAGATCCTAACCAATAAGAGTGATTGATTTAATGCGTTACATCATCTCCAACCAATAAGAAAAAGGTCTTGCGCTAAAACCTTGTGATAGATGCAACTCCATGAGATTTAAAAGGAAAAACATCATGGCGCTGGAAAATAGAGCACGTGCCTGCAAACCTGACGGATTTCAGTAGATTTTAGCAAAACTATTGGGGGAAAATAGAAAAAAAATGCCCTAAATTTTAAAATGAGTATAGCGGTGCAGCATACTGGAGCAGCTCTGTTGTTCCGTTGTCTGGGGAGAACCCTGAATAGTAAATAGTAAAAAGAACAATTATAAGCAAATTAAGAAAAACAAGTGCAAGTTATGGAGTCGATCTCAAGAACTCTGTTTGGACTTAAAAGGAAAAAGTAACTTGGTTTGTTTCTAGTGCAGGTGATTCCATGTATAAGGTGCAGAGTAAACAAAAGCCCTTTGACCTGGTTCTGTGCAGGTGAATCGAACAGGAAGAAATACATGATCATTTGTACGGAGAGAATAAATATCAGAATTTCTCTTCACAATTCATGTATAAATGTAAACAGGCAGGAGGCCAAGTATCACCTTATATAGGAACATGTACCTATGGCTGATCCACCTGGTGGTATCTGGAGTACAACTCAGTTAGTGGATAGTTTACAAATAGTAATAAACGTGATAAGACGGTGTCGACCATCACACTGAGCAGAAGCATTCACGTCTAAAACAGCTCCATAATCCAATACTGATTTAAAAAAGCTGCAGCAACAAGCTTTTTTGTACTAAAAGAAAAGCACAACTTGTGTCAAATAAAAACTTATGGCTCAAGGAGTTATAAAATAATTTATAGTTAAGTTATAAAATTATTATGGGATGTTATTACCTTGGTAAGTTGATCCACGGCTCAGACGAAACTGCGACGCTTCTGATCTTGTTTGTTTGGATGATTCCGTACAGATCCTTAATTCAGCTACGGAACACAAACCAAACAGAACTCGGAGCTATTTTGTGTTTTTACTGTGGCTGTTTTCTGTCTAAAAACTGAGCTGAGCAAACAGATAATGTAAACTATCGGCTGGTGCAGCACATGATGATTATAAGACAGTGTTATTTTGAGTTGAATGACAAAAGAAGTGTCTGAGATTTAGTTTGAGGAAGAAAACTTGATGAAACCATAGTACAGATGTGTGGAAACAATGAGTTTTGTATTTTATTCAGTGACTGACAGTTTTTGGAGACGTAGTATTTAATTGTTGGTGGTTTTAGTAGTTCTAAGTGTGTTCTAGTATACAGCATCCCTTTTGTGTTGAGTTTGGAACAGCAAAGCTACATAGAAGACCTCTAAACTGGTTGATTTGTGGTAATCTCTGCTGCTGTTGGGAGTGTGAAGCTGCCCTTTTATACTATTATTATTATTATTATTATGAATTAAAACACATTCAGCCTTAAAAGAAGATAAATATATTTAAAACATATAAACTCATAGGCAAGGCAATTTTATTTTTACAGCACAATTCATTCTAAGGCTGTTAGAAAATACCGGTTCTGCAATATATCATATTTCATTTCACAATACGGTATCAATATTAAAAAATATTATATTGATATTTTTAGATATTTATTCAAATGCAGATATAGCAGAAGTTCATTTTTGTTTTTCTTTATTATTTATATGTTATTTATTATTATGTAACCCTGTTTTATTAAATAATGGTTATTTGAAGCATCCTAAAAGCACTTTTTACTGTCTGAGAGGCACATGTTAGTTCTTCTGCTGGGATCACACACAAAAAAAGTTATAAGATAATAGAATATGAACATTTGAGCAGGATCTTAAACTGTAATGACTGTGAAACATGATTTAAGTTTTAACACAGGACAATTTTGTGATGTATCATCAGATCCTGTTGTGATAATATAAAAATGCATTTAGTATTTGTGCAGATTTATGG
Source organism: Ostorhinchus rueppellii (assembly GCA_030068375.1). Classification (NCBI taxonomy): domain Eukaryota; kingdom Metazoa; phylum Chordata; class Actinopteri; order Kurtiformes; family Apogonidae; genus Ostorhinchus; species Ostorhinchus rueppellii. The sequence goes on along the minus strand of JAQQZY010000024.1, from coordinate 27,501,217 downwards.
TTTAATTCAATTCTTCAAGGAAATAATTTTTAAAAGAGAAACAAAAATTTGCCTTTTTTTCACAGTATCATGATATATCGTTTTGTGATCCTAATGTTGTGATTTGTACCTTATCACCAGATTCTTGCCGATACACGGTCGTAATTCATACACAGGGCAACTCGCAGTGCTTTAAAAAAATGGAAAAGAGACGCACAATTACAATTAAAACATAATCAATAAAACATAAATAATAATTCAAATAAAGTAAAAGAGCTGATAGTGCATATTGGTCATCAAAAATCATCTAACATTCATTATTTAATTCTTATGGACAAACATAGACATGAACGTCTATTAATAGCAGTGAACGTGCTGCCTGCAGTCCATTAAATTGTCACTGACCCTGAAATGAAAAGGTAAATGACCCGATAACAGGACGATTCAACAGCTAGCTGTCATTTTGCCCGTCTGTCATAGACTGGAACTAAAGTCCAATGTCAATCACTACCGCAGCCTGTACTTTGGTCAGTCTCCATAACGATAAGAGGGTGCCGGCCGGCATATCAGCTCTGACTGATAAGAGTTCACTCAAGTGTTTAACATGCAGGCCGGGCACGGTCCAGGTTTAGCTCATAGGGCTAACTCTTCAAACAAATGGACAGTCAGAGCTTGCAGGACAGCCCCATCAGCCCATGTCCCTGCTCTAAGACCACCATTAAAACCCTGGGGGTCCTTCTCCTTACAGGCCTGTCGCCACTCACACCACACAATCAGTGGATTAAACATTAACCTGCAGTCTGCTCTCTCAAACACACAAACACACACACACTGAGTGATCACACTCTTGGAGGCTGGATGTCATGTTGTCAGGGCCCAAAGTCACATGAAGACTTTTGGATGAAGAAGGTAGGGCAGCAGTGTGTTGTTTACTTCAGTTATTTTGGTTTTATATGTGAAAATTCTCATATAATCCATCAGAAATACAAGTTGTTCCTGAGCATTTGATTTCTGTTTGACATGTTTTTATGGATGGTATGAAGTTATGTAATCGTTTAAGGAAATCTGAGATGTTTTTCAGTTGTGCTTTTGTCCACACCTTGATAAGTTAAGCTTACACACACACCTGTGTTCTCTTGGTGAGCAGCCAGCTTTATCTGTATGTTCTTGTCACATGCTCTGTACTATTTGTTGTCAGTCATCTTTGATGCATCTGGGAAACTGGGAGACAATAGTGAGTCATGGTGACTTAGTGATTTAACCCTCTCATTTATCAGCTTGGTCATATGCGTGAGTATAGAGGTGTCACAGTAAAATCTTTTTTTTTTCCTTTTTTTAAATTTTTTTTTATAAATACACCGCTTGTTGAGTGATGAATGTTACGGCTGAGAGTGAAACACACCATCAGCTCCACAGTGCTGGTGATTTGTAGATGTATTTCTCCAAGATCTCAAACAGTTGTGTAAACTTGCCTCATACTGTTTAATGCATCCTCCTGGAGGGACGGTAGAGGATTGTCTGCCTGCCTGGGTCACGTTCAGAGCAGAGTTGATTTGCTTCAGCCTCAGCTTAGCGGCTGCCCCGTGGCCTGTCTGTGTAATGTGGGTCTTGACTGTAATGGATGTGCAGAATGTGGGGGGCTGGGTGACCCTGCCAAGTAACTGTGCAGAAATCCATTGGACTGTATGGATTATTTATGCTCCACTCACACATCCAGTGTTGTGATCACTGGTACAGGTTGACTAATACACATTTAACCTATTTTAGCTGCAAACTATATAAGGATGTATTGATTTTTAATGGGGGATTGAATTCCAGTGGCACCGGCTACAACTAAAAAAGACTTTTCATTGTCTGTTATTCTATTGATTATTTTGTCAATCTATAACTGAGCAGAGACGATGTCTTTGAATACCTCATTTAGTCCACAACCCAAAGATGTATGGTTTATCATCACAGAGCAGCAGTTTGCAAAACTATGTGTATGTTTTACTCTAATAAATGTACAGATTTGTGTAAAAAAAATAAATAAATAAATAAAAAAAAAAATTAAAAAAATCATTCTCTAAATAAGTGAAAATACAAGCTCTGAAATGTACCCAAAACAATAAGAATAAAACATATGTCTTTGCAAAGTAAACTAAATCTCAGATCATCCATGTCAGTAACTTTTTCCTGTGATCAGGTCCTCTTCCTCATCTCTGTTTCGTGTTGGTTTGTCTTCTACGTAGCAGTGCTTTTATAACACACACTGCTTTATACACCCAGATGCTGCATCGCTGTTGTCCTTATAGGTTGAAGTGGAGATACAAGGGATGATGATGATGCAGTATAAAAAACAAAACAAAACAATCAATTGATGAATAGCATTAAAAGTAATTCCAGTAGTTAGGATGCTTTGAAAATGTTAAAAAGTAAAAAGTTCAGATAGTGGAGTCAAAACTTTGAGGGTGTGAAAGTTGTCAAAAATGACTACAAACACTGCTAATTTAAAGTAGTATTTTAACTTTCGTCTATACAGTATTCATACAATAGACCTTATTTCATAGCTTTGGTGGATGGGCTTTTATTATTTATTTATGTGTGCACTTGTCCTATGTTTTGTTTTTTTTTCTGTTTATTTGGGTACATGTGAAAAACTGAAGAATGGACTCAAAAATATGGAAATTGCATGTTATGGTATTCATGTCTACCAATGATACTTTGAAATCCGTAAAAATAAATAGACTACTAAAGCAGTGATGAGAAATTGACTTATGTACAGTAACAAAGGAGGCAAATATTGGCTTTTTCTTCTCAAATGCATAATCAATTGTTAGAATTGTCGCCTATTAATTCACTAGTCAGCAGTGTATTGATGAATTGAAAAACCACTGTAGCTCTGCTCGTGTTAATCGTCTTCATGTGGCTGCTGCCTTCCTTCAAACCATGATGCATGAGCATTGCCCTGGCATCGTCATGGCGACCTGTGTGACTTCCTTTGTCTGTATAAACCCCTCTTCTCCCCTTTGCGCCCTAACCCCAACTCCAGCGCACACAAACATGTTCGACCTTGCTCATCTTCCACTCGGCATGCACAGTGCCCTCGGCAGGCTTGGTTGAATGAACATACAAGGGTCTTGACCTATGAGACAAAGGTTTGCTGTTACCGTAGGAACCACTGTTTTTTCTTTCTCTTTCTCTGCCTCACTTGCTGTCTCACGCGCTGCTGATAAAGGCTGTGATGTAGCTTAACTGACATTCCACTGTGTCTCTGTCTTTTTCTGTCTCAGTCTGCTAAACCTCCATAGTCTGCAGCTAAGCAGCTCTGTGTGTTTACACTCATCGTGTTGTAACAACAAGACAACATGACAACCCGAGGCGCACTGGCTCAGAGCTGCTGGTAGGGGTCATGGGTTCAGGAAAGGACTTGTGTAATGTATGTTATTTAAATGAAACGTACACTTGCTCTGGGTGTCTGTTGACATGGAGCCTCCATATATTTGACCTTATATTGATCTATTTCTGAAATGTGTTAAATATGCAGACTCAACTTTCACTAACAGTAAAACATGTATTAAATGGATTTGAAGCGGATAGATGAGACCTTTCTTGGATGAAATGATCTGAACAGTGTGGATGTTCTAGTCGAGCTATGGCCAAGAAGCTTTTTATTTTTCCCTTGAAGTGGGTTTATAATGAGACCGTGCTGAGTGAAGTGAATGTATGAAACAGGATGTCCTCTAAAGGAAGACCTGAGGGTCAGGAGCGAGAGGCTGAATGCTGAAGAGACTGGTTTTATCTTTGTGGAGCTCACACTGTCTTCACTCAGAGTACAATGTAACACACTAAAGCTGCACACTAGCATAGCAGAGGTTTATGCCATAAAGTGTTTTAACTGGTAGGAATCTTTAGGAATAGTTTAATGCATTGTATGCAATTTGCCATGCACTCTTATCCATATACTATCTTGCAACTGTATTGAAACACAAAACTTGACTCAGTTTAATTAAAGATGCAGTTCTATCAGCTGTAAATGCCTTAAATTCAAATCTGCAAGAAATCATAGATACTTTTAAGACAAACTGATTAGTCTAAGCTTATAGGACCTCGTAGGAAATATCAATATTGGCATTGGAACTTAGCTACCAATGCTAATGTGTAACTTCAACTGCAATGGCTGACTGTGAGGTGTAGAGTATAGTAAATGAATGTATAATTATATGTAAAATCACCTAGATTTTCCATTATTTGTTTCATATTCACTTCTAGATCTATCCCTATTGTTTCATTACTTTGAGTTTGATTGTTAACCCTCGTTTTATTTATTGATTTATTAATTTCGGTGTTTTTACTTTGGCTTAGATGTTCAGTTTAGCAGTTTTTTAATTATTATAAATCCAAAAATACCACAGTTCCAACAGTCTTTCTGGGGCATAATGATATCTACTAACTGCCTACTGAACTAAAATGATTATATTAGAAAAATCAGCTGACCTGCCATTCTTTAGTTTATTATAAAAAATAGGATGTAGTGTTTCCTCTTTCCCAAGCGAAGATAAATAAATCATTGCTAAAATACTTCACCTCCATGTGCTAGCCTAAATGTGTCATGTTTTATTATATTTTTGTGGTATATTTTCCACTTTTATGGGCCCATCTGTTTGGCTACCACTAAGACCAGTTTTTTCTCTGTGTGTGCAATTAAGTCGTGATATAAATGATCCACAAACAAACCATTGTTATAAACTACTATTAAATTTGAAAAGATGGATTGAACAGTCATATGAGCATCCACCTGGACTTTGACCTTGGTCTTGGTCTTGTTGCCTGGCTGTTGTTTGATGCATACTGGCTCTGAACGGCATTACTGTCTTGTTTCTATTAAAATCACTGCAGAAAAAATGACTACTTCATCTTTTTTTAATTGACTCCTGCAATTAAGGGCATTAGGAATTTCTCTATACTTTAAGTAGTCGCATCAGTGAAACACTATTCATTTTAGTCATGAAATGTTTTAAATAGATTCAGGGAGAGCACCAAGTTCAGAAATGCCTTGAGCATGTAGTCACACTGTCCTCAAATAACCAGCACTATATTACCCACTGAGGGCCAAGTTGAGGTTAAACTAAAGGCAGTCATGAGTAAAGGTGCAGAATGGTCGAGAACAACCAGCAGCTGGTGTTTTAAAGCCGCATATCCTCCCACACTCACCCAGCACCCCGCTCCCCACCTCCTCCTGTGTTGTCATTAGCAGGGGCCTGATGGAAAGAGCTTACGGAAGATTGACCCAGTTTGCATGCAGATGTATAAAGTTTGAATATGCATTGTAAGATCTGTGCCCCTGCAGCTTTGAATCTAAGATAATCCAACTTCTTACTGTGCTGTCAAGTGTACTGTAGATCTGCAGCTCCTCCCACTTCCTACTTTGCAATTCAGCAAAATCGCTGCCATTGACTTGTCACTGTTCAGTGTCAGACCAAGCCTCCTTCTGCACTTCAGTCCAAGTCAGCCTAGTGACCTATTTCCATCCCTCCTCGTGTCTCTGTGCCTTCTCTCTGTCCTCTATCTTTCTCATTCTGCAGTACTGTAAGGTTTCTGAAGATAGGGTTACTGTATTTGGATTAAATAGCTCATAGGAGTGGAGAGGCTTGTGTTGTGTCATAGGATACCAAGTGTCTCTCGGTCCTTCACTGCTTGCTATTTTACTCTTGCAACATGCATCGCTTGTCAGTGTGGAAAGCCAACCTTTGCACAGATCCAAAAGTATCACACTTACACTAGATTGAATATCATGTGCTACTAAATACATCTGTTTAACTGGCCTTTTTCCATTGGATGGTAACAAATCAACTTTGCTCTACACTCGCCTTTGGTTGTTTGTACTTTTGCAGATATATCTGTAGGTGTTTGTTCAATGATAATGGATGGAAAGGCTGCAATTTCAGTGTGACACAAAACCAAAGATTATCTTCAATAAAGACTTGCATTGGATGAAGTAAATGTGATATGTATATATGCAATATGTTGTGTAGAAGAAAAGTAATTTAGCTATTTAAAAAAATGGCAGATTTGATCACTATCACATGACAATGGCATAATAATAATAATAACACTGGGCTATAAGTAAAATGCCTCCAGAATAAAAGTAGTGTAACTTTACCAAGTTTTGAGTCACTAATAAAGAACAATTAAGTCAAAAATGAAGGTTGACGAGTTTCTAAGGTAGAGTCTGGAGTCAAAATGTGCATTTCTGAAAATTAATGATGGGTTTTACTCCAAAGGAACTTTTATCTCTGTTTGTTCACTAGATGTCCTTCAAAACACAATCATTTACATCATCGGTATGCACATTACCATACATTCATTTTTTTCACTTTTCAGGTTCTTTCAAGTGGAAAATTTATGTGTGTGTGTGCGCGCAGTGATCATGTATGTTGAAAACAGTTAGCACTTTTGTCATTTGTTTTCCTATTTAACTCTTTAAAATACATAAGATTTAAGGACATTTAATCTCTGAGGTAGATAAATAATTGTAGACCAGCAACACCACAATTTTCTTTGACCTTCAGTCACTTTGAACCTCAGCAGAGGTGATACTGAAAAGGTTCTACCGAGGCAGTACCATGCAATGAACAAAAGCCTTATGTGACGTTAATGGGTTTTTTTTGTTTTTCCTGTGCAAAGGGGCGCAATCAGTGGATTAAAAATGATGTGGTAAATTGTTTTGAGGGTAGCTGAGATAGGGTCTGGCACTCCAGTGACTCCCCTCCAGACGTAAGCAGTTTGGAAAATTAACAAATGAGTCTATTATCCAATCCAACTTTATTTGTAAAGCACTTTAAAATAACCACAGTGGATCAAAGTGCTGTACAGAACACAAGAAACACAAATAAATTAATAAAAGCATTAAAAAAAATCAAATAAATAAGACAAGTTAAAATATAAAACAGAACAACACAATAGAACATTGCATGAGTTAAAAGGCCAAGGACAACAGGTAGGTTTTAAGAAGAGATTTAAAAACAGGCAAAGAGGAGTTCTCTGATCTGCAGAGGCAGGTTGTTCCACAATTCTATTATTGCATTATTGAGCTGAAGTCTAATACTAAATAAAACCAAGTAAATAAAAGGGCTGTGAGATCATCTTTATTTGACCTCTGTGCTCTTCCTCTGCTCTTCATCTCCAGTTTGATGACTGAGACTGCCAGCTGCCCGCTCTTCCTCCGTGATGGTCGACATGGAGAGCCATTACCACCCCCCTTCACCCCTGGAGGACTCGGTGCTGGGCAGCCCCTTGTGCGCCGAAGATGAATTCATGGGTGGCATGGAGGAGCTCCAGGACATCTCCCAGTCCATCAATAACGATGCCCTCAGTTCCTTTGATGTTCCTGAGTACCAGCCCTCCAGCAACGGGTCAGAAGGCTCCACAGTTCTAGGTGAAGGAACTTTAATTATCTCGAAACTAAATGGATCCTTCAGGTCGCTGACAATATCATAATGTCATTTAATGGTTTCAAAGTCAGTCTCTTTCCCTCTCTGTTTAACTTGGTCTACTGTTCATTCTCTGAACTCACTATTGTCGTCCTCTGTCTTCCTCCAACCCTTTCTCCTCGCCCCATATCCAGTGAGGAATTCACACATTCCTCAGCCACCACGCACCACCTCTCAGGAAACATCCACTTTGCTTCTGTGTTTCCTCCTGAATAGAGGTCACATGGATGTCTGGTAAATTTATGCTACTACAAAATTATGCAACGAGTGCTCTGCGTGGTTCAGAAACATAAACATTTAGGAGAAGAATAGTAGATGTAAATGAGAGAAGGTGAAAGAAAAGAGGGAGGTGTGAGGAGAATGTATCATGGAAACATTTGAAGACGTCATGACAGTGGGATTTAAGGATTTGTGGGTGTTTCACAAAGAGACAAGAACAGGGAAACACTGACGTTTTTCTTCTTGGGTCTCGGTTAAAGCATGTATACTTGCACCAACACATGTCAGAGTCCTGCGCCAAACACTGCTTATCCACATTCTGGCATCTCTCTGCCAAATCATGTGGCTTGACTTAGTGCTACTGTTTTGCACCATTTCATCTTTTCTATTTGTGTAAAAGCACGGTCCCTTCATAAAGTAGAAATGGAAAACCGTTCACTATCCACGGCAAACCTCATGACCTGTCATCTGTGAGGCATATCAGTAATTCTACTCTAGTGCTGTTATGCTTGTGACAGGCAACACACCACAGACAGCATGCTAAAATATCTGTTAATAAATAGATGCTGTAATGGAACAGGCTGTCATTGTCAGGCTAAAGAGGTCAGGCTGTAAATTCCATTTTTTTTTTTTTTTTTTTTTTTTTTGCTAATGATAGAGCTGTCCTCTCCGCTAACATAATGGAGAAATAATCACCATGGGATCATTAGTGTAAATTCTGAATAAATTATAACTAATTGTTGGCTAGAGTTAATATAGTATATCATTCAGCCAACAGCTCAAGACAGAGAAATTTAAGGTGCTGCGAATTAGCTACAAATGTAACAGATTTATTGTCAGTTAGTTAATTTAACATCAACTATTTTCATAATTGATTAATTGAGATGGGCGACACGGTGGTGCAGTGGTTAGCACTCGTGGCTCACAGCAAGAAGGTCCTGGGTTCGGGTGGGACCTTGGGACCTTTCTGCGTGGAGTTTGCATGTTCTCCCCGTGTCTGCGTGGGTTTTCTCCAGGTACTCCGGTTTCCTCCC
>JAQQZY010000024.1:27465452-27477802 GCA_030068375.1 Ostorhinchus rueppellii | reverse complement strand
AAAGACATGCACTGATAGGTTAATCGGCTAATCTAAATTGCCCATAGGTGTGAATGTGAGAGTGATTGTTTGTCTCTCTATGTCAGTCCTGTGATGAACTGGCGACTTGTCCTGGGTGTACCCCGCCTTCGCCCTTAAGTAGCTGGTCCATGCGACCCCCGTGACCCTAGTGAGGATAAAGTGGGTACAGAAAATGAATGAATGACTCTCACATTCACACCTAGGGGCAATTTAGATTAGCCAGTTAACCTATCAGGTGCATGTGTTTGGATTGTGGGAGGAAACCGGAGTACCCGGAGAAAACCCACGCAGACACGGGAAGAACATGCAAACTCCCCACAGAAAGGTCCCAAGGCATTCCCTGCCCGGGAATCAAACCCAGGACCTTCTTGCTGTGAGGCACGAGTGCTAACCACTGCACCACCGTGTCGCCCCTGGTCAAAAGTTAATGATGCTTCAGAAAGAAGCTTTCGACTACAGACAACACTTTTACATCATGGTCAAAAGTTAATGATGTAAAAGTGTTGTCTGTAGTCTGAAGCTTCTTTCTATGTGTGGCTTGGCAACACATTTAATTTGTTATCTCATATAGTGGTGAGGGCTCAATGGCATAGTTGTAAATTGGACAAAAATTTAGACCACCGTTAGTAACATTATCTGTTGTATGTGTTAAGTTTAGTGTCCTCTAGAGGTCAAGAAACACTGTTGAGAAGCTGCTGATTAGTTCTACCAGTCTGCTAGAGTGTGACCACTGCTCATTATATAAATTCGTAAGTTTAGTCTCTTTAACTTTTCTATTGTGCTATTCATATACAGAAAATTTAGGATTTAAATGTGAGTATGAGCACATTTTTTAAACTGAAATGTTCAATGTCTAATATGAAATGACATTATAGTAAAGTTGCCAGGTTCAACTCCCCCTAACCCTCCTCTACAGAGCTCAGCATCATAGGCATTTGTGTATTCTAAAGTTTTATTGAGGGGATATCAGTTCCACAATCAACCATAGTAGGTGATGATGAAGCACCTGAATACAGAACACCACGTGCTAGGAAATCTTAAAATGAAAAAGAGCTCAGATCTACTGGAGGAACGTATACTGTGAAAGGTAACCCACCTCCTCAAGAGATATAAATGGCTCATTCTCAGGCAATGAAAGCATGGCAATTCTTATTTTTGGGTCATTAATGAAAGGATGATTTTTTGTAATATATTCCATTTCTGCAATTAGATCCTCCATAATCCTCCTAAATCTTATACTCTGGTGCTTTAAGTCTTTTGGACAGGCATTTTGTTGGTGGTTTGTCATTGTACAGATATCATGCTGACTTTGAGGGCTGTGCTTTTTTAAGTAAAAGCACATACATGAAAATACAACTGTTTTATATTCAGCCATCAATGCATATTTGAAAATGAAGTAGTATGTATTTTAAATTTTAGCAAAAAATGTGTCATTCCTTCAACCATGCTAAAGAAAACTAAAATAACCTAGGGCCTGCAGAGTATAAATAGCACATTTAGATTGTGTAAAAAGTCTCACTCCTTCCTACATGAAGAATAATAATGAGGACCAGGATGGCACCCAAACCAGCTCCGAGCTGGCAGCCTGAGGTGGTTCACACTAATCAGCCTGGTGTGAAGGTATTAGCCTTGCCTGTCTCCCTAGACCGCCTCATTAAACACCTCACATGATAGGTGCCACCAACCAGAGCCCAGCTTAAGTCCCCTGGCTTGGCCTTCATCTTCTTTGAATGTCCCTGCTAACATCAGTTCCCTTGGCACCATTCGCCACTTCTCTACCTCCAAGGAATTGGTTATGCAGTAGTCGCACACATTTCTCAAAAGTCCCTATGTGCAGTACCATACAGCTCACCTCAGTACTATCTCTGTACAGCTCTGTGTTTGTAGGCAGCATCTGTTTAAAAGTTCAAAATCCCTGCATGATTTATTGCAACCCTTTAGGATTTATGCATCACTACCCTATAGCATGCAGAGTAAAACAGGAAAAATGTAAAATGGTCCAAAATACAGCAGCGTTCCCGGTCTTTAATCAGCCCAAACACCCCCTGTACTCCCCTCCACCGCCTCTCTGCAACTACTCCAGTAACTTCAAGCCACTGTAGTTCTCACAAACATCCAGCATCCACCTGTTGAACCTCCTTATTTACTGATGCAGCTTTTAGTAACCACCATCACCTAACACGTGATGTCTAGTCCTGTGATTAGTGCAAGTTGGGAAATCTTGATCCAAATCCAATGTCTGTATTTTTGTGTGTTGTAGTGGGAAAAGTCATAATAAATAACATATACCTCACTGACTGTTAAAATACGAATTGCAACACATAATGTACAATCAACGTCGCCCCATCAACACCATAAAATAAGCATCTAAAATTCTCATTCTTAAAAGCTAATTTGGTTTGTTTGTTTTTATTTCAAATATCAACATTGAAAACCAAAAACGAGGAAAAATGTAAAGAAAAAAAAACAAAGGAGGAAAAAAGTGGGATGAAGTTCAACTTGTTCCCACCCCTGTTTTCTACTGAGCCTGAAGCCACTTGTCAGTTCCTTAAAGTAACTTAACAAATTTTATATATGCCAAAATAAATTCTAACCAAGGTTGCACAAAACACAAAAACATTCTCCATATCAAAATAAACTCCATCCACATCAGAAATAAACCGTGTTTCACATATGAATATAAACTGTTAATTTCACAGCCGTATTACCCATATAGATAGATAAATAGACTTTATTTTGAACATAAGTACACAAAAGAAATTCCAGATGGACACTCCAATATGGAAATTAATCAACCAGACAAGAAAAAAAAATATCACACAAATGTTTAGCAATTTCATTGTGCCTTTTTTAAATTTTTTTTATTTTACAATAATTAATGTTCAAAAAGGAGTAGGAAGAAGCCAAGCTTAAATTGTCCTACCCCAATTTTGCATGACTTGGCTAATCAGCTATACAGTCCAACTCAAGCCAAGTGAGGAAAGTTTTAGTTTTGTGTGGAATGACTCAATTGTGACCTCAACATATTTCACCTTATTCTTCTCATTCAAAGAGTATTAAGAGGTGAAAATCCCAGTCTCTGCACTGGTCTGTCAGCCCAACATTGATACTGACTGATATTCACACTGATATTCACTAGCATGAACCTATTAACAAATGAAATTACATTCTGAAAAGACAGAGAATAAAACAAGACAATATTAAATAAGGTAAAATCTGTAATATTCAAAGTCAGTGAACAGGGAGGTTACATGGGTCTGCTTGTATACATGTGTGAATATTTATGTTCCTTCTGGTCCAGACCTCGAGGCACTAGTACCCTTTGCCAGAAGGCAGGTGGTTCTTGGGGGGATATGGTTTCTGTCAATCCTGTAGACCACCTGTACAGGTTAGAGTTATGTCCCAAGTCTCTATTGTTGTGTCTGGAGGGAATTCTGGTGTTGAATGCTGAACTGTGATCTACGATCTGCTCTCGCACTGAGTTGTTGCTTTTCTGCAGATGGTGCATTGTGCCTGTAGCATCAGCAATGACTCTATTGTGCCTATAGGCAAATTGGAGGATCCAGATTGGGTGGTAATACGCTGCAAATATAACCCTCTCAAAGAATTTGCTTAAGGGGCACCAGTTTTCTACTGTATTACAAGCTCTGTTTTGGAAACAGGTAAAATTATTATTTAAAAGTTGAGTAAACAATACAAAAGAAGAAGAGGAAAACTAAAAATGTTCGTAAACATCTCTTCCATCATGCGGCAAAGTAACCAGACTGGTACAGAGGGGTCACAACCAAAATGCAAAAGTTATTTTGTACCTTGTGTTCATAACTGTACTAACTTTGCCTGTAGCACAACAAAGAAACAAGAAATAACAAATCACCTATTTAGCCTACTTATCTACAGTAGAAGAACAAGAAGGAACAAGGATCAAATCAGGACTAGACACTCCACTTCTGATGGCTTGCACCTGGTGTGACATAAAACTGAGGAGAAAACAGAATAAAAACATCAAGGGTTATACAGAGCCACCATTACATATTCTATACATATACCACCACCATTAAAAAAACAACAAATGGGTGAATATGACATGGAAGAGGGGTGTTAATCCCTCCAGTACAGTCCACAGACTTGTCAAATCAATGGGTATGTTGCCAAAAATACACTTTTGCATCTTTCATTATCACAAAAAAATTCACACTCAATTGAATTGATTTTTGTATTGTTTTAAAAAACAATTCATGTGTATAAATGGAAAATGGAGAATTTTTTTCAGCAAGTTACAGCATACATTGAACTGATTCCCAACATCTTATTAATGATCGTATCTTATCCGTTTTAACAAGGCTTTACTTCATCTACTCTGTTGACTACAGATATGTATAACCTTCCCCAAATCATCACCTCATGACAGTACCTAATGCAACTAATTACCGGTACAATATTTTCTTTTTACAATTTTTCAGAAGTTAGCTCTTTTACTGCGTTTACCAATTACTGCGTTCACATAACAGACGTACAAACAGAGATTCACACGGCATTTTTAAGGTGGATGTAAGGTGTTTGCTTGTGTCTGCAGTGGGCTCCTCAAAACCTTCTACCAGTCCATGGTGGCCAGTGGACTATTCTCTGCTGTAATGTGCTGGTGGGGTGTTGTTAGGACTGGTTAGGGCAACTGGTATTGCTATTTTTTGTCACTTTTAGTCACTTTAACAAATTTGTATGTATGTATATGTGTGTGTGTGTGTGTGTGTATATATATGTATGTGTGTGTGTGTGTGTATATATATGTATATGTGTGTGTGTGTATATATATGTATATGTATGTATATGTGTATATATATATATATATATATATATATATATGTGTGTGTATATATGTGTGTGTATAATGACAATAAAGGCATTCTATTCTATTCTAACTTTACTCTGAGCTTTTATTAACATCTACCTTATCAAAAAATTAAATGTAGGAAAATACCTGATTTTCTTTTTTTTTTCTTTATTGAGGATAATTACAAGAAAAACATCATATACTACATTCTTTTACTGTCTGATCCATATTTTCTTTCTTAATCTATGTCTTTTATATCATATCAATATACAACATATGGAAACATTAATTAGAACAGAACATGGGGTGTTATATGAAATTACAAGAAATAAAACCAGCAAAATGTTAAATAGGCCTTTATCTTTCTTTCTTTTTTTAAAAAAAACAAGTCGGGGATTTCAAAGACATATACATTTTCCATTTCTTCCAAATTTACAGTTCTGGAGCCTCAAAGAGAACGTAATTCTTTCCATGATGTAGATTTCATATGTAATATCGTGCCATTCCTTAATAGATGGTGTATCTGGTTTAAGCCATTTCTTTGTGACAGCTTTTCTAGCTCGGAAAATACCTGATTTTTATTGAAAAAAAAAAAGTAAAATAAAGAAGATAATATTCCAGTAAATGGTGATAAATCACTTAAGAAAGGCTTAATACAGACAAAAAATAATTTGGGAACTACCACAAGAGTAGCACTGGGTCTTCATGGGTTAATTAGGCAAAATCTTAATCTCTGTTTAAAGTTCAAAGTAAATCCAATGCTCATGCATGATAAAATTCTAATGTTCAGGTACATTCTGTCATCTCACTGTGGCTGTCTTTCTTCTGTCCTCTTTGCAGCCATCCGTTTTGGTCGCATGCCCCAGTCAGAGAAGCTGAAACTGAAGGCAGAGATGGTGATAGGAGAAAAGGAGGTGGAAAACCCCCAGCTAGCTGACCAGAAGACCCTGGCCAGGCAGATTTATGAAGCCTATCTGAAGAACTTCAACATGAACAAGGCCAAGGCTCGGACCATCCTCACCGGCAAGACCAGCACCCCTGTACGTTATCCAAGAGTTGAGTTACTGTATCAAGTGAAACGGATTGCATGAGTGAAGAGTGACCTCACAGACTCACAACTTTTAATTTAATTCTTCCCCATTTGGCTTATTTCAGTCTCATTCTTGCAATCAGATTTATGTCACAATGTTGCCCAGCAGCCGCTACCTTAGAGATTATGTTTAAGCAGCCAGTGACAGAAAAAAACTTGCTCAATCAGTAGTACAAGCCAACACACAAGCTGAACAAGGAAATGTCTGTTTGGATGAAAATGGTATAAAGACCCAGTGTATGAGCCATATGAGCCAATCACTTATCCCTCCATCCCCCGGTTGGCTCTAATACTACCATCTTTTCATTACCAGTCTCCAGTCTCACTAAAAAACACACTTAGAGCCTTGTTTCTTTCACTGTCTTTTCATCGTTAAAGAGCGGTTGATAGTTGTAGGGTTAAGAACTGCTGCCTCGGGTTATTTGGATGGATGTGTGTAGGTGTGAAAAAGGTTGAAAGGGACAGAATAGTTGGTCTGTACATCTGGGCTCAAACACAGACCTTTCCTATTGCCTCTGAACATCAAAGCTTTTAACTGAAAAACAGTTCATTTCGAATTGAGACGAGCATTTGCAGCCATCACAGGGTGCTCGGGCAGGTCTTGAAAGTCTTAAAAAGTATGGAATTTTGAAACATTACTTTCCAGGCCTTGAAACGTCTGGAATTTTGTGTGAAAGTCTTAATAACATGGCTCCCACTGGGTCTTAAAAAGTCCTAAAAGTCTTGAATTTACAAGTTAGCATTTCATATCTTAAAAAGTCTTTAAAAGGGATTAACTTTGATATGGTCGCTCTTAAACTATGTTACCAAAAACTTGCTCACTGTATTGTGTTTAAATGTATCCGCCTGTTCAAAATCAACAATTTATATTGAAATTAGGAACCAATTATCGCTAAGTTTTTAGCTTCCGCTGAGAAATGACTCGGAACAGTGGGAATCAAGGCGCTGTAGTAAATAAATACATTTTCCTAAATTCTAGGGGTCACAAATTGTTGCCAGTATGGCTGTGAATTAGGCTATGAAATGGACATTAAATGATGTTTTATGTCGTCTTAAAAGGTCGTAAAACATCTTAAAGGCTCATATTTTTATAAACCCACTTTTATTAGTCTGTGGTTAATTTATTTGTGTATTTGGACCCTAATAGTTAAAAAAGTTTGGATTTGAACCCTCCAGGTGCTGCAAAGCTATCTTTATATTCATTTTGGCAAAACTGAATGGATTTCTACAACCTGTTTTAAATCCTGCTTAATTTGTTACATCTATAACTACTTAAGTCACAACATTTGCACCTATAAGGTCAAAACTTCCGACGAACATTTCTTCAGTACGACATAATTGTTTGTCAACAGCAGCGGTTGTAGTAAAAACTGAAAATATGTCCAAATTTTGAGCCAGTTACCTAAAATGTTCAGTTGTTGATTGAACAGGACAGAGCAGCACAGTCAGCAACCTGGAGGGGGCGGGGCCTGAAGTGGTCATGTACATTTAAAGGGCCAGCGCTCAAAACCACCTTTCTGGTGTCATTACTCAGAAATAGGTTTGAAGATGGACCTGTGGAGTTGAATTAATGAAGAATTCAGACCTAAACGTAGCATTTACAGCTTATGTAGAGCACAGGGAAATGTTTTAAAATGAAGAATTCCATAAAAAAAAAAAAAAAAGAAAAATATCACTGCTTTAAATTGAACTTGTAGCAACTTATAGGAACCCTGTAATAAAGTATGGACAAAAGTTTCTCACATAGTTAAATTTTAGAGCATGCTCAAAGGCACATAATCTTGTAGGATGAGAAATACATAAGGAAAGTAGAGTTGGTCTCAGTTTATTTTTAGAATATGCAACAAAACAAAGTCCTTAGAAATAAAACAGAGAGCAAAAAAATGTAAATAACAAAAAAACTTACATATACACATGAAAACTAAATATGACTTCATTCACGTGTTTGAAAAAGACTGGAAGGAAGTATAATTTAAAACACTAATAAAAAAAAAAACATGACATGATTTCTCTAACCGAATGATTCTAGTGAAACTTGTTTGTGTGACATCCATGCACTTTTGTGACTTTCATATGATTTGAAAACATATCTGTCAGTAAAACATAATTTACTGATAATTATGCATTCATTCATTCACACATTTATTAAAGTGAACTGTTTTATGACACACAACAGGTACAAATTCAACCAAAAAAGCAGGCACGCAAGTATAAAAGTACATAAAATCAAGGTCTTTGGGAACAAAATAACATTTTTGAAAATGTCTGGGATTTTTATTAACCTGGATTAGAACGCACTGGTTTGGACATTTACTTGAAACTTCCTTCATTTATTTATTTACCTTTTTATTAAACAAGGAAGTCCCATTGAGATTAGAAATCTTGTTTTGCAAGAGAGACCTGGCCAAGGTAACCGTCATAGAAAGTCAGAACTACATAAAACACACGATGATACACACGAACTCTAAAACAGAATAACCATTATTCAACCTTAATGGCGTCAAGAAACACAGTGACATCCTCATTCTCAGACTGAATATACTCATAGCTTCACTATACTTTTTGGAGCCATAAATAAAAATGATCTAACTTGCCAGGGCTTTGTTTATCAGTGCATTGTGCTCATTCAAGTGATTGGTATAGTGTTACCTCTGCCAAGGAGGTTATGTTTTTGCTGGTGTTTATCTGTTTGTTTGTTTGTTTGTTTGTGTTCAAAATATGTTCAAAAGTTCTGAACGGATTTGGATGAAATGTTCAGGAATTGTTGGAAATGAGATATGGAAGAAATTCTTAAATTCTGGGGCTGATCCGGATCACCGTCTGGATCCAGGAATTTTTTTAAAGGATTCTAGAACATTGCGAGATACACTAGGACCATTTTGGGCATTTGTGCATATAACTGCACAAAGAATGGACATGTTTTCAAAAGGTTCTACAAGATATCAAAGACTGATCCGGATAATTGAAAATTTACCTCTGCCAAGGAGCTTATGGAATCAGTAGAGTTTGTTTGTTTGTTTGCTATTTAACAACGTAACTCAAAACGTTAAGAACAGATTTTGATGAAATTTTCAGGAAATGTTATAAATGGGACCGGGAACAACTGATAAAATTTTGGTGGTGATCCGGATCACCGTCTTGATCCAGGAATTTTTTTTAAAGGTTTCTTTATCACTGGGAGATAGGGCATGGGGGCACTGGGCTGCCTTGGCGGAGGTCTGCGCTGTCTGAGTGTTATTCTAGTTTGATTATGGGTTTACAGTAAAAAAAAAAAACCCACCTTTTTAAGCACAGCTCCGGCTCGACAGCAGCTGAGATAGAAAACAGATCAAGATGAAGATACTCCATTATAAGACTGATTTGGATCCAGCTAATACCTGTAATGAAGCCAAATATCGTCCATCATGTTTGACTCATGTGTCTCTTTGTCTGGGAGGAATATACTGAGTAATTGTGTCTCTGATCTCTTTGCACCTACTTTAAATTTATTGTCTTACTTAACTGGTTTTGCTCTAGTGTGATTCATGTTAATAGTACATTCAGTCCTCATTGTACAGTCACACAAAAATTATTAGACGTTCGGTTTCTTGTTCATTTTAATGCCTGGTACAACTAAAGGTACATTTGTTTGGACAAATATAATGATAACAACAAAAATAGCTCATAGTAGTTTAATTTCAGAGCTGATATCTATCCATTTAAAATGCTTTCTTGATAAAAACCAAAATCACTTGAGTTCTTACATCAGTATTTATGGCATCTATTGACAAAATCAGTGCTTTTAATCATTCCCTGTTTCTTTTTTGTCTGTTTTAGTCACATGATACACACATGAGTTAGTACTGGATTGCCTAACCATTGTTTTTGATGAATTTTGATGGTCTAAAAAATTTTCCACGACTGTAATGTAACATCCGAAAAAACAATCACTTGCTTTTTGACAATGAAATTCTAAATAAGTGTGAATAATACAAACAGAACTGAATCCAAATTTAAGATTCTGTATGTTTCAGTTTTTTCCCCATCTTAGCAGTGAGGCTACAGCTGCAGCTTCAGTCCTAATTATGTCAACATGTATATGTGTCAAGTGTCATATAAGGGCCCCAGGCTTAGCTCCCCTTACCTGCTCAAGTACCGAGGCCTACCCAGATGTTATGGTGTAAGACAGTCATGATGGGGGTTTGTTTGCCCTTGACGTAGAGAAGCATCTGTTAAGACAATTAGCCTAGAATTAAACAAAATAGAAAACATAAACTCAAGTGATTTTATTTGTAATGTTCACGCAAATACACAAAGCCATTTCTGTTAAGAAACATGAAACTGAGATTAATAATGAGTCATTTGAGTTTTTATCTAATAATCATAAAAGTATTACAAAATCCACTCCTCATCATGCACATCTGTTTCCTCACTACTCGAACATACATTTAGCTCAGCATTGATGAGTCAGATCTCCTCTGCTCTTGAGGTGCAGCAGTAGGTGTAGCTGTTCATCAGATAAAGTAACTCGTCCGCTGTGGGAACGGTGACACAGCTAAAAACATCGAACGGTAGACCTGAAATGTATTTTTATGTAGGGTTAGGAAGTTGCTCACTTACTATGTACTGTTTAATAACTGTGTCTGTGTAGTATTCCAACAGAAACCATATGCACCTCAAGCTCCTTTGAGTACTGCAGTGACATTTAAAATATTAAGCGACTGGGTCAAGGAGCGTTATAATGTCATTGTGTAAATATTGAACTGACAATAAGGGTTCCGGGTCCTTTTTGTATCGGCACCACATTCACTAATAGTTTTTTGTAGGTTTGCTGATTCAGATTTTTCCATATTTACATGTCAGGTTCATGTATTTGACCCAAATTTGCCATCTGTGCAAACCCATTTTCAGTTCTTTATTAAGTGGTCTTCCCTCTTTGCACTTCTACAGCCTTTTGTCATCCACGACATGGAGACCCTCCAGCTGGCAGAGCAGACACTGGTGGCCAAGATGGTCGGTTCTGCAGGAATGCTCAAAGACAGGGAGGCAGAGGTTCGGATTTTCCATTGCTGCCAATGCACCTCAGTGGAAACGGTCACCGAGCTCACTGAATTTGCCAAGTCCGTCCCCGGATTCTCAAACCTGGATCTCAATGATCAGGTGACTCTTTTGAAATATGGTGTGTACGAGGCTCTCTTCGCCATGCTGGCCTCCTGTATGAACAAGGACGGGCTTCTTGTCGCGTACGGTTCAGGCTTCATCACTCGAGAATTCCTCAAAAGCCTGCGGCGGCCGTTCAGTGACATGATGGAGCCGAAGTTCCAGTTTGCTATGAAGTTTAATGCACTGGAACTAGATGACAGTGACCTGGCACTATTTGTGGCTGCTATCATCTGCTGTGGAGGTGAGAAAACCACTGAAGTCTGTCTGTATAACATACTTGTATACAGTAAGTGTACAAAAGGCAGCCTTTAACTTTGTTGCATGTGTCTTTATTTTTATATGCAGGAAATATCTGCATACTATTAAAACACACACACACACGCAATCAATAATGACAGAACCCATGTCATTCCAAGATTTTTGTTCCAACTGACGGACAAGACAGCGAGTCAACTGTACAGTGCCCATGTTTTTAAACTGCTGTGGCCTCAACTAAATTAACCTTAAAACTGGGCTGCTCGATTATGGAAAAAATCAATATCATGATTATTTTGGTCAATATTGAAATCACAATTATTCAGACGAGTAATTTTGAGTTCACAATGCATTTATTTAGCATTTCTCTCTCTCTCTCTCTCTCTCTCTCTCTCTCTCTCTCTCTCTCTCTCTCTCTCTCTCTCAAAAAAAAACTTTGTTATTGATTCTTTATGCAAAACATTCAAATTGAAAATAAATTTTGGCTACAAATATGTACTTTACAGCTGTTTTACAATGCAACTCTTTCTGGTTAAATAAAGGTTTTTCAAAATAAATAAAAAATAACAGCTTCAGCAGGTAAAGTCAGTGTTAGTGTGACTTATATTGAGTAATCCTTCAACTCTCTTGGGTTGACTGGATGCTTTCATAATAATCTTGTTGTTATATTCCACACTTTCAGAATGTCTCAGAGGCTTTCATGGTGTTTTGTCCTTTTCCATGTCCACAGGATCCCATATAGCATCTCCAATATTCATATTTTTTCTGAAATGCAGTTTTGTTTTTAATACTGTTTTTCATATCGTTAGCCTCAAAGCATAATCACCTAAGTCTTTTTTCTTTTTTTCTTCAAATTATAATCAGTTATTAAAAAGTGAATCAGCAGTGTTGGGAGTAAAATTATTTGTTAAAGTTATTATTTCTAAAATTATGCAGATATCATATCATATCAATTCAATTCAACACACTTTATTTGTCCCTGAGGAGCACTTTAAAAAGAGCATGAAACTAGCT
>JAQQZY010000024.1:27449605-27465356 GCA_030068375.1 Ostorhinchus rueppellii | reverse complement strand
CCAAAATCTAATCATCTGTAGGATACCCCATTTCTGACAATCTGTGAAAATTTTATGAAAATCCGTCCATAACTTTTGACTTATCTTGCTAACAAACAGACAGACAAACGCCGACAAAGACATAACCTCCTTGGTGGAGGTAAAAAAAAACACACACAGTCCAGGGTCGACACACACAAAAACAAAGAAAACACACTTAGGTAAAGTGATAAGTGCTCAGGGTTCAGAATGACGGAGCTTGGTAGCCCTGGGGACAAAAGTGGCTCTTAAAGATGTCACCGTTTGGACACAAATATGGCTGAGGCAGTTACTGTATGCTCCGAGGCTAACAAAATTTGCTGCATGTTCCAGTCGTGTATATATGACTACAGAGGTTTTAAAATGCATGTGTGTAGTCGTGCATTTTTAGAAGAAAAATATGAATATTGTAGAGGCTATATGGTGTCGTGTGCGTTTCCTGCATATTTCTTGTTAGAAATAAAGACACACACTCACAACAACAACAACAACAACCCTGCAAAAACAACAAAGCTAAAGGCTGCCCAAACCTTTTTCACACTACTGTATTACAGAGCTGATCAATTCAAAGTGGCATTCATTATTGTCTGTTCAGGGAATAGAAATGCACCTAACCGTCTGTTTATTCTGCTTCCTCTGTGGTTAGACCGGCCCGGCCTGGTAAACGTGGCCCATATTGAGCGAATGCAAGAGAGCATCGTGCAGGTGCTTCAGCTCCATCTGCTGGCCAATCATCCCGACGACGCCTTCCTCTTTCCCAAGCTGCTGCAGAAACTGGCTGACCTTCGGGAGCTGGTCACTGAGCATGCACAGCTAGTGCAGGAGATTAAAAAGACAGAGGACACCTCATTGCATCCACTCCTACAGGAGATCTACAGAGACATGTACTGAGGATTGTGGAGGAGAAACGAGTAGAAGCTCTCTACTGTCGTCTCCTGTTTTTCAGGGACAAAAGAAGAAGAAAAGTTCTCCATAAGCTAGGGTTGAACCACTTAAACCCCCTTAAAGCAGCAAGAGTTACCTTTAGTTTCTAGTCAGCACAAAAGGTCCTGCAGTAGGTCGACCCAGTCAGAAACTGATGGTGCTCTTGGTTTGAAACAGTACTCTCCACTCCAGTGTGTGGACCGTTTCATCATTTATGCAAAGATGTCATGTCCTAGTGATCAACCTGCCATATAAACACAATTTATGCAATATCTGGCTTAGATAAAAGGTGGTGATCTCCGTAACGACCGATATCCAAGCCCATAACATGACCTGAAATGAGAAAAGATGGTAACTTCGACAGCCACCAGTCCACCAGTAAATGTGAAAGATGATTTACTATTTTGGGGGGCATTTCTATGCCTTTTATTTAGAGTGAGAGGGGAGAGAGACCAGAAATGTGGGGAAGAGAGTGGGGGAATGACATGCCGTAAATGGTCCGGGCAGCCAGGAACCAAACTGGGGCCTTGGGGCATTTCTACTCATGTGGTATACGTCCTAACTACTCTGTCCTCCTGAAAGAACAGTTTTGTAACTGATGTCAGAGCCATACTGTACACAATACCCTCACAGTCAACAACACCCAAGTGACTTCAGTGACACCACCAACAACTACATAACAAGTAATAATACTTTTCTAGCAAGGCAGCTTCTGCCAAATTGGCGAAAGGATGGTAATGGTCATCGATACCATCCTCCAGTATTTTACATTGTTCTTTTATACTCAGACAAACACTTTGGTGTCACTAGTTACTGTTATTTGTACTGTGTTTTCAAGCCATACTTTGTACTGATGAATACTGGAAGCATATTTATGTCCTTACTCTCTTTTTTTTCCCTCCTAACAAAGCAGCATAAAGGCGTGACTTAGAACATTTTATGACAAGAAATTCCCAAGAAATCTACAGGCGATAGTATATGTCAAATACTCAACATAACGTAGCAAATTGTATCTTTGAAGGGAATTTGAAGTTGTTGAAGACTGAAACGACCACACGGAGAGATTCACTGTGTAAAAGCACCACAATGCACATTTGAAGCACTAACAGCCTGTGATATGTAATACAAGTTTGTTTTTTCTTTTTTTTTATACTGGACCTCTGTTAAATGCCTTTTTCACAGAACATTTGCACAGACATTTGGCACTCCATCCAGTTTTGTGTCCTGGTATTTAAGGGCTAACAAAGAGGTAAACCACATTTTTACAGGCACACTAAAAGCTCATTTGCTGTAAATCATTCATCTGTTTAATTTCTCACTCGCATAAAGCTCTTGTCATCACAAAGACCTTTCCTGTGTTTTTTCAGAGTTACTTATCATCTATATCTGCTCCTTTTTTTTTGGTAGTATCCCTGCTTTCACTACTCTACCGCTGCCTCTGTGCTCATTTTATGCATCTGATTAAGATTCAGGAGTTTTGTCTTTAATGGTGGCAAATCCAAAATGTATTAAAGAATAGGTTTACTATTTTTCAGACAACAGGGTTCATGTAATCATTCCTTCTACTGGTAATTTCTTTCTTATTGTGTGAAAACAAAATTAGAATATATATCTGTATGTAACTATGACAAATGTACGGTTTCATTACTGAATGTTTTTGTAATGTATGGAAACAAAGAGGAAATGTTATACTAAAAACTGAAAATTTGAGATAATTTCCTATTATTTTCTATATAATAAAAGGTTCCAACCACATTTTTGTCACATTACTGGAACTGTGACACTCATCAACTACATTAAAAGCCCATTAAGAATACATAATGATCTTTTAATCTCCAGTACCAACACTAGAAATGATTACGCGAAACTACCTACAATGCAGACTGTACATATTTTTACATGGTGTGTTTTGGAAATTCTCGTCTTTTGTTTAGGATGACAACAGTGCGTATGAAAAATGCCACCCCTGGATTTTCTAATCACGCTGCCTTTTAAAGAAAATTGATTCCGAAGACTTGCGTTAAGGGAACGTTGATGAGGAAATGATGAAAACGTGCATGTCTGAAAAGTATAGGATCATATATGGCTTATATGTGAATTGCAAGAGAATGCCCCCCCCCCTCCATATGCTTGTGCAACCAAAATCATCTAAAAACATGAGTTTGTTGAAATTCAGTCACATGAAACAGACTTTGTGCTTAAAATTGTATCGCATTGTGCAAACACGTGTACTGTACATAGTTGAACTGATCATATTGACTGCTCGCCCCAACTTTTAACTCTTGAGGTATACAAGGTTCTAATGATGATCAACTTTCTTTACTTCTGTTTGGTAAATACATTGAAAGATATGAAATTGTAAATGTAGTTATGTACTGTATCTTTGCTCACATGCCACATGATTGTGTTTTAATGGAATTGGATGTTATTTTTATACTAAAGTGTGTGTGTGTGTGTGTATGTACATACACATATATGTATGACTAAATCTGATGTTTATTTGAAATGGCATTGCCAAGTGCAGTTCAAATAGATGGCTTGGGGTAACAGGGCGACTGGTAATCTAAACATCCATATATCTGAATCCAGTTTAGGACAGTCCTTTTTATTAATTGCTTTGTAGAGAAAACCATCATGGCTGCGGTAAATTTCAACTCTATATGTCTTTTCATTTATTGCCCACATCTGTTGAATTAAGCACATGTGATTTGAACAGAAAACATATGTGCAGTTCATTAAAAGTTTTGTATTTTTGGATGCAAGGAAAACTACATTTATCGTGTAAATTTTAGTTGAACGATCAAGCTACGGCTCAGTACTGATCCTACAACACTGCCCTCCTCTTTTTATACTCCGTTCTCAGGTTGCAAATGATGAAACAAACAGGATCGTATATGCATGGATTTTATCCTTATCAAAAGAAATGCTCCACAGTTGCCTGCTTATATTGACTGTATTTTAACCAGTTGACTTGCTTTTAATGCCATTACATCACATGCTATTACAGTAAAGAGTTGCAGTAGGAAAATGCAGTATATATGTTTTATAATCCTGTTTTATAACGCTTTTGTTTCTGAGTTTCCTCACTCGCTGCTATATTAAACCCACCAAACACTCTTAACGCCATGAGCAGATTACTGAACTTCAAGCTGCCTCTACACACTTACTGTATCTTACAGAATGTCAGTCCTACATATAGAATAAATTCAATGCAGATCACCTCTTCCTCTTGGAGTTTCCTGGGTCTTGGATGTCCTTTTGGAAGTACTCTTGAGGATTTAACCACAAACAATCTGTGCCTTAGCGTGTACCCATGCCATAAGACTGTAGAGGTCCATAAAAGACTTGACATAAACACTTTTAGCATCATATGCTCTTAGTATTTGCCGTTTTCTGACTCAAAAGGGCCATGCAGACAGAAAGATGTCACAGCAAATTTGGGTAAATTATTCTGTATATAGTACATGGAAGGTAGAGGCTGGTAATTGCTTTTGCAGTATCATTTCACTGTACAAACAATTAACACACAAAGTGGTTTAAAACAATAAAGCCAGGCCCAAAAAGACAAGCCGAGTAAATTAATAATGTCTGCGTACCCTTAGGAATGTCTGTTTTGTGTTGAATTGACAAGGGACTCTTTAACATGTATCAGGGAAACCTAGTCTTCCTTTGTTGAACTAGCTCAGGACATAGAAAGGTACTGTTATTCCTTGTTTCTTTGTATTTCTGTCTCTGGAAAGAAGTTCTTGTGCTCTGCCTTACAGCACACATACATCGATGACAATATTAATGAATACATCGTATGTTTTATTTCTATTTTCCCCAAAACTATCATCAATACATTTCCGGGGCAGCAGTCAGGAAGTAGATCTTTGATTTTTTTTTTCATCCTCTCCTTGATTTTATGGAGTTTGTTTTTGTGACTATAGTGTCATGTTAAAAGACAACAAAAACTGTCTTTGGATGTGCTGTTCATGTGTATTGTGGCTTGGTAACAATACTGTAAATGTGTGATGAATGTATATCTAGTCATTTTAAAATGAAACAAGTTGACATAGAATGGATTTAAAAATAAATCTGTTTTAAAATCCAGAGCATTTGTTGCTTTTTGTTGTTGTAAAAAGCTCATTTTTAAGCTGTTATATTATGAAAATGCATAATCATGTTCCTTTTTCAGTGTTTCATAGTTCATTTGTTTCTTTGCTTTTACCAAAACAATTCACTAATAACTTAGAACATCATTTCAATCATTTCATAAACTTTCAACAAAAATAATGTTTTTGAGAATATTTGTTTTCTAATTATTGTGCTTGTAACATTCTTTTAAAGGGTAAAATGAGTATAAAACAAAGCTATGATTTATAAAAATGCATGTTTTCCAAATGACACTTTAACATTCAAGATAAAGTATTATTATAAGCCTTGAAATATTATGAGATGACAGGTGAAATGGACAGCAACTCTCATTTATGCAGTCGTGATCCACAAATTGGGTTTTTTAACTTTTTATACCAAAGAAATAAAGAAGAAAGACAAATTGAAGCCTGGAAAACATGTCATTTAGAGTCTGTTTGCCATCTAGTGATCTGAACTCAAAACTGCAATGTTATGACTGAGGGAAAGGAAAAACTGAGTGAATATATCCTAGCACCTTATATTACCCTGTTAGATCTATATTTAATAAAATAAATCTAAAATATTGCACCACTAACAGTAAAATAGAGTTGGATATCACACTGTAAACACCATATATTAATGCAGGCTTTAGCCAATAACAGTCTAAATCATGGTTTAAAGATGTGCAGAAAATGATCATGTGTAAACAGTACAAACCTGTTAGATTTGTACGGTTTACACTGTTACATATATGTTTACATTATTTACACTGTTCCATTTGCACATTTTTATACCACTTTTATATTTTTCAATTCAGCCTTTCACACAGTATATTTCTAATTTGCTCGAATTTCAGTTGCACAGTATTTTATATACCATATATTTTAAATATATATCTGTATCTTCTTGTGTTGTTATTTAACTGGACTTTCCTCTTGTGGGACTAATAAAGGCATATCTTATCTTATTTAGATGTAAGTGCACTGTTGTTG
Organism: Ostorhinchus rueppellii; assembly: GCA_030068375.1. Classification (NCBI taxonomy): domain Eukaryota; kingdom Metazoa; phylum Chordata; class Actinopteri; order Kurtiformes; family Apogonidae; genus Ostorhinchus; species Ostorhinchus rueppellii. The sequence goes on along the minus strand of JAQQZY010000024.1, from coordinate 27,459,306 downwards.
GTAGAGACAAGCTTCAGTTTTGTTGCACAACTGATGTAACGACAATAAAACTTATTCTATTCTATTCTATTCTATTCTGTTCTATTCTACTGGTCTGGCCCACTTGAGATCAGACCCACTTGAGGAACCAGAACTAAAAGTATTTTTGTATTTCACAGATTCACCCCATGGGTGAGATTAGACCATTTCGTTGGGCCTATTTTGGCCCCACGGGCTGGATGTTAGACACCTGTGTAAATGGAGTTTTAGGAAGTATTTTTGCAGTATTTCATTCACCTCCGCTGCACTAGGGGGCGCTCCTCCAATTTTAAACGTGCCATACTGTTCCCGCCTTTAACTCCTCCCCCCTTGGTCTCGTCACATTCTCAAACATGGCCGCCTCCATGGTCAGAATCTGCCGTCATGTATCGCGGCATGGGTCGTGTATTCTCTCAAAAAGAACAAATCCGTGTCCGGGTCTCAGGCCTGGATTCCACAGCTCTGCATCTGTCCACAGTGGGCTACTCTTCACTCTACACAAACGCGGAATCCTTCAGGACTCTTTCCCGGAGGACGCGGGGCAGGACGCGCTTCCGCGGCTGCTCCAGGCTGCTCCTCAGACCGTGTACTGCGGCTTTGACCCCACAGCCGACAGCCTCCATGTGGGAAACCTGCTCGCCATCATCGGCCTGCTGCACTTCCGCGGTGCCGGGCATCATGTCCTGGCTGTGCTCGGAGGGGCCACGGCGCAGATCGGAGACCCGAGTGGGAAAACGAACGAGAGGGAGCGGCTGAGCTCGAGCACCGTGAAGACGAACACCAACAGCATCCGCGAGAGCATCCAGAGGGTTTTTACGAACCACGAGCTGTACTTTCACGACAGCTCCAGGCCTCTGGGTACTATGACTGTGTTGAACAACCTGAGCTGGTACAAGGACCGGGACGTGGTGGGGTTTCTGTCCGAGGCCGGCAGACACTTCAGGATGGGCACGATGCTCAGCCGGCACAGCGTCCAGTCCAGGCTGAAGAGCACAGAGGGTATGAGCCTGACGGAGTTCACCTACCAAGTGTTTCAGGCCTATGACTTCTACCACCTCAACCAAATATATGGCTGCAGGATTCAGCTCGGAGGCACCGACCAGTTGGGCAATTTGATGTCCGGGCATGAGTTCATTCACAAGTAAATGTCACTAAACCTTCAGCTCCGTGGGTTCTAGTGGAGGAACAGAGTGGTTCTGTCCAGAATAATCACAAAACTGTGGGTCAGACAGGTTTACATTTATCACAGGCCAATCTACACAGTGAGCTGACAGTAGTAGTAGTGTTAAAATCTACAAACTATCCTCTAAGAAATGTGAATAACATGAACACAATGAATTTTATTCAGAAAAATAAGTGAAATCTTATGCTTTAGCTCGTCATGTGCATTAATAATAATAATGCATTACAACTCACAGATTTTATACAAAATGTTTCATAATAGGTAGAATGTTTGAAAAATGACTTGCTTCTCCTTTCAGGTTCATATTTGTTCAGGTTATTCCCATTTTTACAGGATAGTTTGTAAATGTAAATATTTTCATGTAGTTTTACGTTTTTTTTTAACACTAAATCAAAGAGGAAATATTTGGAGAGATCAGTATTTATTGATCATTATATTATTTTACTGGTCTGACCTATTTGAAGTTATACTGGGATGAATGTGGAACCTGAACGAAAAGGAGTGAGCTGACAGAAGTTCATAAAGTCTCTTTAAAGTTTAACCAATTTATTACAAATAAATTTATGGATGGACAAAACTGTGGAAATTATTACAAAATGAAAAGTAGATATTGGAAGGTTTTTGTTGTTTTTTTTTTTGCCTCATTTAATTCGCCTCCTTAAGAAATAATGATTATTATTATTATTTTTGTGAGAAGTCCGGATTTGCCATCAATGTGACTCGTAAAGCCATCAGTTTTCTTGTGTAAATGTGAGTTTAAAAAAAGCTGGAAAAACATGTGAAGTTGGCTGTAAGAAAAGAAATGAACCTTTATAAGGATATAATGATGAGGAAATAAGAGCCATTTAAATGAATGACAAAATCATGTTTTTAAAAGAAGTATAATTGCAGGACATCTGATGGTGGAAACTGTAGGAATAGATCATATTACAAAAACAGAAAACAAAAGGCAATTTAAAAGGTCGTTCAACTGCTGTAGTGGGCAGTAAAAACATTAGTTCCCTGTAACGGAAAGGCCCATGGCATGTGTGGTGCTTACTGCCACAGCACTGTGGCAGCAGGGTGGCAGGTTACCAGTCTACAGGATTTACTGTGGCAACAGACAGATGAGAAAGTTAGTCCCACAGTACTACATATGTACATACTACATAGTAATACATATGTTAAAATATAGCTGTGTGTTGTTATAATTATATGGTTATAAGCAAAAATAATAAAGGAATAAAGTGATGCCCATTGGTCAGCACACCCTTTATCAGAGCCAAATGATAAAACAAAATTATTTAATTCAATGTCAGGGTAGCAATGTAATGATACAGATAATCATGAAAATGCTGAATATTGGATATGATTGGTTAATCAGGCAATTTAAGGTCCAAACATGACATTATTTGACTCCACTGACTAGAATAATCGAATATATGTGTACAGTAGTATTTTTCTCCAGTTGCATCAGCACAACAGAGAAGAAATAGTACTGCTTTTTGTTTGGAAATGTTGTAAAATGTTATTTAAAATCTAAATATTGACTCAAGTAAATATATACATAACAAACTAAACTGTGTTCACTATTTTAGTTCATTGGGTCATATGTCTTATTTCACTTATTGGTTCATCCTTGGATAAAACCCTTCAGGTGTAAAACATGCATGTGCACATTCAGATTTTCCATGAAGTCAGAGCAGATGCAGCCATGGGTTATACATGTTGATTCCTGTGTAGAGTCAGTGAGGAGGAGGTGTACGGCCTGACCATCCCCCTGGTGACCAGCTCTGTCGGGGACAAGCTGGGGAAGACCGCCGGCAACGCAGTGTGGCTCAACAGGGACAAGACGACCCCTTTTGAACTCTACCAGTTCTTCCTCAGACAGCCAGATGCATGTATAGAAAGGTATGTAACGCTCATCACATAATGAAGGAGTTCTCCACATATTTACTCAGTGTCACCATTCAGTAACGTGTATATCAGCTGATCCGTTCAATACTTGTATTCGTATGATGTACTGTCTCTTATTTACCAAGCTAGAAATTACAGAACAAACAATAGTCGATTATTGAAGGCAGATATTACAATTGTTTGGAGCAGGGAACAGCTGACATGTGATTAGTCAGCCAATATGAAGCCTTTGTGTATTAGGCATTATGTATATCTAAAACTACCGAGCTTTAACTTTTTAGAAACCAGATAACTCATGAATCATGAACATCAAACTCAAAGTAATTAAATACTAAATGTAGAGCTTAACAACTGAAACTAGCTTAAAATATATAGTTAAGATGTATTTATGATAGTTTTTCAAATTTAGAAGCTTAATATTCACTATGGGTTGCTATAAGTGATCATTTCTGCAGACACCATTATCAATAAAGGGTCATATTGATCTATTTCTATTCAGTATCACAAATGGCCAACTTTGGTCAAGGGTATTTCCTCTTTTTTTCTTCAAGGAGATTTCCAATCTCATCTGGGGTTGAACAACTGAACTCTTGCTAAAAAAAAAAAAAGTGCATGTAGTCTTCAGGATGGAGGCGTTTTATATGTTGTACTCCTCAGGTACTTGAAGCTGTTTACCTTCCTGCCTCTGGCGGAGGTGGAGAGGCTGATGGAGCAGCAGAGGGAGGATCCAGGAAAACGCCTCGCACATAAACGGCTGGCTGCAGAGGTGACAAAACTGGTGCACGGAAAGGAGGGCCTGGAAAACGCAAAAAGGTACGCAAGAATTTGCTGTAAAGTGCAGGGTACTTGTGCGAGTCTTGGAAGTCTTGAAAAGTACGGAATTTTCATACACTGTTTTCCATACCTTAAAGTCTGGAATTTTGTGTGAAAGTCTTAATAAAGTATAGAGAAAAGGTTATTTTAGGGCGTATTCAAATCATGTAAGATAAGAAATGCATGAGGAAAGCACATAAAAAAACTTAAAACTATGATTTCATGAACCACTTGGTACTGGAATGATTCTAGTGAGACTTATTTGCGTGATATCTATGCACTTTTATAATTTTCATATGTTTCTGTCAGTAAAACAATTTACTGCAAATTATGCATTCATTTATTTATTAAAATGGACTTTTCTACAACACACAACAGGTACAATCTCAACCAAAAAAGTAGGCACGCAAGTATAAAAGTACATAAATTCGAGGTCTTGGGGGGAAAAAATAGCGTTTTTGGAAGAAGTCCAGAATTTTTATTTGGATAAATAGCAAATACCCTGAAAGTGTAACTCCACCTTCTTTCTGAGTTCAACTCCACCCACTGCATGATTCTGACATGGGCTCAAGCGGGTGAGAGGCGGTGAGGTGTGAATGTGTGTGTGACAGGAGTTGTTCAGCGACTTTTCCAGGCCACAGAATCACAAGACGCGTATGTAAAAAAAAAAAAAAAAAACAAAACACTTTAAAGCCAGAAGGTCCTGCTACTTCCAAGTATAAACCATCAGGACCTTATTTCATTTTCTGATCATGTTTTAATCATGCATCATTTAGACACACAAATAAAAATGAAAACTGTAAAAGACAGTTTTATGAGACAATGAAGTAAGTTTGTTTTCAAACTGCTGATGTATCAAACCGAAAACACTTAAAAGGAAAGACGACACAATCCGAAGTCGCGTAACCGTCTCTCTACGGTCTGTATGTAGCTGCTGAAGACGTCTCTGCAGATTCAATACGACCAGAATTACATCAATTTTCATCTCTTTTGATACTTTTTCACTTTACTCTTGAAGTATGAGGTGAAATATGCCGAGGTAACGGCTGTTCTCATGTTGATGTGTGTTTATGTAAGATGGCTCCAGAGAGGCCTTTTCTTTTTTTTTTCTCTTAGGTATTTATTGAAATTGCAATTTTTGAACAGGTAATCAGCAAAATCAACAAAAGCAAACAAATAAACCTGGCTTGGGTACACTACATTCACATTAAGTAGTGCTTCAACCATTCTGGGTTCTGTAATCAGTCCATTTATTCCATTTTTGGTCCATTTGTGCTTCTTATAGTTGCAGTTTGTGGGCCATTTTTTCCATTGTTTATATTCCTTCAGTAATTGTAATCCATCGGTCCTTTGTTGGTGGTTCTGTCTTTCCCCAGTTCCTTGCAATAGCTTTTCTGCGAGCCACTAAAAGTACCTTAACCACGTATTTGTTGTTTTCCATCAGACAAGTTCCACAAATATAGTCCATCACAGCACACTGGAATCTCATCCCCCATTATTTGTTGTAGCACACACACACACACACACACACACACACACACACACACACACACACACACACACACACACACAATCTCCCAAACAGTTATTTTATTACATTGCCAAAAGACGTGTGCGATCTACATCAGATTCTCCACATTCCCTCCAACATTTCTGCTGTCTGTTTAACTGCTTACTTTTCTTCTTTGCTGTAATAAAGGAACGCACCAGATTTTTCCAGAACTCCCTCCAGATCCGTGAACTAGTGGATGTTTTTTTGGATCACTTAGCCTTTTCACACTAAACCAGATGTTATTCGATTATTATCATGACACATATTGACTTTTTAACTTGTAAAACTGTATTTTACCAAACGTCTTGTGCATAATCAATAGCATGACCACAACTGGATCCAAAAATTGTCCTCCTCTATTGCCACCAGAAAGTTCCGCTGTAGGGCTGTGGAATTAATCGGATATTGATCACGATTTTAATTTTGTTGTCAAACGATCTCAAAATTCATATAATTGAGTTGAAACAATTTATTTTCCGTTTTTCTTTACACAATTTCATGCACAATACATTCTATTCCATTCCAAAACAGCTGTAAAGTACATATTTGTAGCCAAAGTGTATTTTCAATTTGAATGTTTTGCATAAAGAATCAATAACAAAGTGTTTTTTGAGAGAGAGAAATGCTGAATAAATGCATTGTGAAACTCAAAATTAATCATTTGAATAATCGTGATTTCAATATTGACCAAAATAATTGTGATATTGATTTTTTTTTTTTTTTTTTTTCTCCCCCGTAATCGAGCAGCCCAATACCACTGGACTCCCAAGAAGTAGCAGGACCTCACCTTTCTGTTGCATTCTAAAAAAAAAAAAAAAATCAGTCAATCTACATTTAGAATACACAGCCTTTATAGAGCGTTTTCCAGTGGAACTTTGAAGTCTTTTTTTAACCCATTGCAATGTAATGTAATAAAATATCCTGACTGATATTGTAATAACATTTTTACTGATAATGTAATACCTTATTACATTACTGGTTTTTTTTAAAAAACATTTTCAGGTGGGTCTTTTTTTTTTCTTTCAAAACTGATGATGTAAAACTTGACAGATAATGTAATATAGATGTTAATTTTCAGTCCAAAGTTCTACATTTTGTTTTAAGAATCTAAGACTGTTAAATACACTGGATTTGAAACAACAGAATGACTACTCTTGAAAAAGATATATGAAATCTCAATAAGGCTTTTATCTAGTTAAACAAAGAATATAATAATGATAATAATAATAATAATAATACTGGGTTAAAGTGCAGATATTACAATATCAGTCAGGATATTTTATTACATTATTGGGTTTTATTTCATTTTCGATTGAGTTCAGTGCAAATTTTATTACATTTTCAGTAAATGATTACATTATAGGGTGCTACACAGCCTCAACTCCCTTCTTTTGAAAATAAAGTTTAGGCCCAATCCCATTTCACTTCTTAGCCCTATTCCTTACCCCTTGCACTTGGTTCTACCCTTTGAAACGGAGCTGCAAGGGTTAGGAGTTGAAACATTTTCTATGAAATGGGACAACTCTTCGCGACCTGTTACATCAGTAGCAGTCATCGATGCCGCTATAAACAAATGCAACAAAAGCAAATGCCTGGGCTACGCAGTCGTCTAACCAGGGTTCTACAGGGTCTTAAAGTCTTAAAAGTCTTGAATTTACAAATCTGCTTTTAATACCTTTAAAAAGTCTTTAAAAGGTATTAAATTTGAAACGTAGGTCTTGCGTTATGTTACTATAAACTTCTGGGCTGTATTGTGTTTAAATGTGTCAAAGCTGCAAAGAAAGTAACAGTAGTCCACTCAGTTCCAATTTATTTTGAAATTAATAACCAATTATTGTTAACTTTGCAGCCCACAGTGAGAAATGATCACAGAAGATTCAGCTCTGTGTACAGTATGCGCATAATATTCAGTCTCTGCTGGTGTAAATAAATACATTTTCCTAAATTCAAGGACTGGTGAATTTTTGTTAGTTTGGCTGTGGAATAGGCAGTAAATGATGTTCTAAGTAGTCTCAAAAAGTCTGAAATTGAACTTGGAGAAACATGTAGGAACCCTGTCTAACATACAGCTCTTAAATGGAATTAATTGACAAATGCCAGACAGGATCATAAATCTGTAATAGTTATCGATTCTCCAGAGAAGTCGCTCCTCTAGAATGAAGCCGTTTGTCTCGTTGCAGATGCACTGAGGCGCTATACCACAGCAGCGTCCAGGCTTTGGAGGAAATGAGCGACGAGGAGCTGCAGGAGCTCTTCAGGGAGGCTCCGTTCCATGAGCTGCTGTTCGAGCCCGGAACCACTGTGATAGACGCCTGCCGTAAAATCAACGCCATCCCAGAAGGACCCAGAGGGTGAGCACAACAGACCGGCTTTTGTAAAGCACAAGCATCCACAGAGAATACAAACAAAATATTAAAACTCTTCAATAACACACGGCTTCATCCCTCCACATTTTAAGTACTTAAAATGACTATTTCCATTTCTATACTTCTATTCCATTGCATCTCCGAGTAAAATATACTTTCCACTCCACATCGTTGTTTTACTACTTTATTTACTTCTTCAGATTACAATTTCTCCTCCCCTCCCCGATGCATTTCCAAATATATTTGTGATGACCTGAAGGGTTCATGATTGCTTTATGATTTGAGTAAACTCCTGCTTTTTAGAGAAAACATACCAATAAAGGAGTGATATTTTGCTTTTTTTTTTTTTTTTTATGGAATTATGCATTTTCAAACATTTCCCTGTGGTCTACATAAACTGTAAATGCTCCGCTTAGGTCTGAATTCCTCATTAATTCAACTCCACAGGTCCATCTTCAAACCTATTTCTCAGTAATGATGCCAGAAAGGTTGTTTTGAGCGCTGGCCCTTTAAATGCAAATGAGCTACTTCATGCCCCGCCCCCTCCAGGTTGTTGACTGTGCTGCTCTGTCCTGTTCAACCAACAACTGAACATTTTAGGTAATCAGCTAAAGTTTGGACATATTTTCAGTTTTACTACAACCGCTGCTGCTGCTGATAAATAATTATGGAGCTGTTCATCAGAAGTCTTGACCTTATATGTGTAAATGTCATGACCTACTTATAAAACATAACAAATTAAGCAGGAATTAAAACAGATTGTGGAAATCCACTTGATTTTTGCCAAAATGAATATAACTATAGTGTTGCAGCATCTGGAGGGTTCAAATTCAAACTTTTTTTTAACTATTAGGGTCCAAATACACAAATAAATGAACCAAAGACTAATAAAAGTGGGTTTAACTAAATATGACCCTTTAAAACAGCGTCTCAGATTAGCTGCACAGCTGTATTATCTGCAGCGTACATGCAGTGTCATACAGCTGAAAATGTTCATAAAAAGTTGACATTTTAGAGATGCCCGGTTCTGGACAGCTGTATTACAAATATGGGATGCATTGTTATAAGTTAACTAGTACAGATGGGCTTAACCTTAAAAATGCACATCAGTTCTATGAAATATAAACCTTAAAGCAGCTGCAGTAACATGAATGTTAGATTTAACTGTAAAACACTGACAGACCATTTTACAGCCCGTTGCTTAGTTTTACTTTTTATCCTTTTGGATGCATTTTGCTGATAATACTAAACTGAACTGTTATTTGTAGTGGAATATATTTGTTACTTTTAAATATGAAACTAAATGTTTCTTCCTCTGTCACTAACTCTCCATTAGTCAGCCCCATAGTCTGTGTTGAACGTACTAGTAGAGGTGTGAACCGTCACTAATCTCACCTTTTGTTTCAGTTCCTTTTCACCTGTCACTAGCTGGGTTTCCATGACAGTTTTCCACAAAATAAAAGCGTGTCTACAATTTTATTTCTACAATTTTGATAAAGTATAATTGCTACTTAGTAGGTGAAGAATATTTGGCTTCTGATGTGCGATTCTACTAAAGTCCCCTCTACCCATTTCCGGCAGATATATTGTAGTTCTCACGGGGGGTGGGGGGGATAGTCTGTGTATACTTCACAATTTCACTCTGCAGGTAGGTAGGGCTGAACGATATCGGCAAAACTTGCGATATGTGATGTAGATGAACAGCATTGCAATAACAATAATATTGCCATATTTCTTGTTCGCCTAAAGCAAAAACAATTTCACCAAAGAAAAGTGTTCCTTAATAATGTGAAAAAGAGCCTATTGTTTGTATGCTGACTCAGTTATTTAGAATTTAAGACAAAATACTGAACTACTACAATCAGTTCCACAA